>JBBKCR010172167.1:0-15190 GCA_037577295.1 Ladigesia roloffi | reverse complement strand
TACAGATACAGATAATTAATCTGGCAAACAGATACAGATACAGATACAGATAATGCTGTACTCGCTCATCCCTAATAAATACTGTGGAACGCATTGCCTCAGAACAACATCATGCTGTCGCTGTCAAGCTGTCATAGTAGCAAATGGTGGAAAAACCCGCTATTGGCATTGTCATTTTTGGTTATTTGGGGCTATCCCTGTAATTGTCTTAAATTTGTGGGGTAATAAATATTAACCTAATAAAAAGTGTTTTTCTCTTATTATTATTAGTAATATCAACTTTCAGTAATATAACTTTTAATTATTTCATTAAAATTCAGAGCAAATACGAAAAGCATTTATGTAAATATAAATATCCCTAACTTAGTAGGCACTCCAACAAAAATGACATAAAACCCCTACCATAAATGTACACTGTCTAAATTAAAATGTACACTACCTAAACACTGTGTAAATTATTATAGTCATAATCAAGTGCATTCTAAAATTCAAAAAAATTTATATAAAGATATATTTATCTAATCCCAGACTACAGCTACATTGGTGCAGACATCCACAGTGGTACAAACCTGAAAAAGTTAATGTGACAAAAGTGTTTGTCATTTGTTATTGATCATACTGTTGTCTCTGCAGATGTCAAAATTAAAATATAGAATGCATTTGCAGCTAAACTGTGTTTCTTGTAAACAAAATGTCAAGATCGGATACTGCTGTATTTAACGCACGGAAGGTGTATTTATTAGGGTGACCAGATTTGCGATTGTGAAAAAGAGGACAACTTAGCCCGGGGGGCTAATTTGTGTATCAGCTCGACCGTGGGTCAGCGGGGGTGGGGCTGGGGGGGTTGCAGGATGGGGTCGAGAAGTACATAGGGCCAGCCATGTTTCTCGGGCCGACGAATGTTTAGGCAGCTCAAAATTCCGGATGATATTAAACTTTTCAGAAGGACGCATGTCGCAAAAAAAGGGCCATGTCTGGGAAAAAGAGGACATTTGGTCACCCTATTATTTGTTTACTCGCGGGTCATCCAAACTGTGACAAAGCTAAACCCTGCCACTCTGCCAAGTACACACATACCCCCCCCCCCACACACACACACACACTAGCCTGTTCAAGGTCAGAAATTTGATAAAGCAAGAGTTGTTTGTCTATTCACATCCAGTCTACACTGTGGTAAAACAGGCCCAGGAGGCACGGAGCTACAGTAAAAATGACAATAAAATACTAAGAAAAATTTTAATTATAAATCCTGAATAACAAACACCACCACCCACAACAACAACAGTAGTTTGTGAAACTATAATTTTGATTTTATAATTTAATTTGATCTTATTGCTTTGCAGTCTGACTTGACACACAAAACATTTACCAGCTGTAGTTACTTATTCTACGCAAAGAAATAATATGAAAACTATAGGAAAAAAGAACAATTACTAAGATGGATAAAGGATCACCGCCAGTGTCAGTACTTCATCAAACTACATACTACAGACTTGAGCCTGTTGCGATACTTCTGTGAAAACATGGCATATCTAGATCTGCCCATTCTTCTTTACAGTACCATTGTTCTTTCATCTTATTGCTTTGCAGCCTGAGATGACACACAAAAATATTGTAAACTGTATTTACTAATCCAAGTAAAAGATATAAAATGCACACTAAAAGAATAAAGGATTCCACTCATGTCATTACTGAATGAAGCTACGTAGTCCCTGCTGCAGAAAAACACCCCACGCTTTACTGAAGGGTGGGTGTTCCTTCATGCCACCTCCATGCTTTATTGAAAGAATGATGATCTATGGAACGTGTCCTGTATTGGTTTTCCACCAAATGTTCCATCTGGTGCTGAGTGCAAATTGTTTAATATTTGGTCTCATCTTACTGAAATGCCCTTTTCTATTTAAGGCGCATTTTAGCAAAGCTCAGCTGAGACTTAATGTAGCCTTTTTATTCTTGATGCTGTCCCATACAAGCCACATTTGAGGAGATTTTGTTTTCACATGCACACAATGTAACTTTCTATGTTAGCACTTGGGTCTATGAGGTACTGAGATGCTCCCCAATCATTTAAGTGGCTTTTCTTTTATTATACTGTGAACTAACCCAGCATCCAACATTAAATCTATGCCCTCTCATGTCTTTTCTGATGATACACCCAGTCCAAAATGAGTCCCTGCTGTCCACCTCAAAGTTCATTCTTGGGTATATGAAACTGGAGACTTTAATGGCAAGAGACCTTGAAGGTGATAGGCTCAAGCACTTGCATTTGGAACAGACATGGAAAAAAAAGTAATTTCTGAACTGTTGGAAAGCTGCCAGACAGTTGCACAAGCCAAAAGGCATACAAATATTTTCATGATGGCCAGTGGCATGTATGAATATTTTCTACTCCTCGTCCTCTCTAATGTGGATGAGAGTGTTAGCACTACTTAAGTCCGGTTTGGTAAGGATGGTGTTACCAGAGAGAGCATCCAGAGTGGTGTTGGTTAGAGGGAATTGATGACAGCTCTTAATGGTAATTTTATTTAGCCCCTGATAGTCAATGCACAGACAGAGACCACCATCTTTAAAAAAAAAAACTCAGCAGAACATGGCCCAGCCAACACCGTTAGACAAAGATCCTGACTGGTCACCCCATTGGAGAATTTTCTGCCAGGGGTGATCCAGGATGATGGGGGGATCATTGAGGTGAGTGACCAGGGAGGGAAGGTGTTCATGATGCTGGTCCATGATGAAATAGATTGGGGAAGTTTGGACGGTGATGGGACTGTGCTGGATGGGATGACCATTGATGGAGGGGATGATGATTGGCTGGGATGACACCTTCATTTCAACACACCGCAAAAGAATGGTCGATAAAATTGCCGGTTCCTCCTGAATCAATAAAGCGGTGACAATGACGAGTCCAGGGATGTGCACCCCACCTGCATGGATTCCCTGGCTCTGGAGTGGGCCTCTGATGGGATGAAGCATTCCCAGAAAATAAAAGCTTGGAGTGTGGAATCAGGGGTGACAAAGCATGAGAAGTTTGTTTGGACCAATGTGCTGTGCTGAAAATCACAAATGAGGTTGAAGTTACTAATAAACACTTCACGCATCCCGTCTACCCCATTACACTTTTCCAGCAGTGCCATTTAAACTAAAGGATGTGATGAAGAAGCGGTAGTGGCTGGTTGGGATGCTGGTGCCTTGGCAGCTTGGAGAGCTTCTCAAGGAAGGTGACCCAAGCATGTAGCTCTGTCACCTCCTGCCTGAGGTTTGCTACCTCTGCTCTGATGTCTCAGTGCCTAAGAAACTGGAATCTAACTACTTCCTGTTTATATACTCAGTGATCTGCATCAATTCCATCAAACTGTGACAACAAGATAATGTTCCAAAATATAATTTAGCCCTAAATGTGTGAAAATTGTGTGATCATTGCACTAAATTATGAAAATTATCTAAATTTGTGAAGATATTATTTATTATTTTAACAGGGTTATTGGCACCCTATAATGGTACCCCATAAAGAGTCAGCAATTTTACTCATCCTGCTAAAACGAGACCATCATTGCATGAGAGTTAAGCACAATTACGTAGGCTAACCAAACATCCTCTTTTTCCTGGACATCGTCTGGAATTTTGAGCTTCCTAAACATTCGTCCACCCGAGATGCGGCAGAGGTGCGCATAATCATATCAACCCTCTCGGACCACAGCTGTTAATCTGAGATGTGCATGTGCCCCCCGGACTGACCCTTGGGGAGGCAAATATTTTAGAGGCTTGTTTCGGGTTGATAGTGGATAGTGTAGTGACTGTTTAATGTTCTGTTAGATAAAACATGTTAGAGATTAAATGAGCAGCTTGGGGGTGTGGTGTGCGTGTGACGAAATGAGAGTGTGCTTGTGTGTGTGTGTGTGTGTTTGTGTGTGTGTGTGTGTGCATGGCGTGAGAGGGGAACGAGAGGAGAAGCGAGGGAGTAGCATAGGAGTTGGGCTCTATTCTTGTTTTGTTTTGGATGCCGCGTGGTTACGGCCAACAGTAATAATTCTGGGCAGTAATACGCTCTTGTTTATGACATCACTGTGTCATCCTCGCAACCATTGGGGAGACAGATTGGGATCAAACTCCCGAACCAATCCCGGACGGCTCATAATCCCAGGGCAAGCCTGAGTGAGTCAGAGGGTGGGCAGGGCCCATAATGCCGCCCATGATGAAGATAAGGAAGATGAAGAAGGTGATTAATGACTTTTTCCTGCTAGGCTGCAGTATATATGTCGTGTATATTTTTAACTGCCGTTAGGAAATGGAATGTTGTTTGATTTGGATTTTTGAGTGTTGGGGTGGTAAAAAATTACAAATATTATTTTGTTTGTACCTCATTTTGTTTACATTTTACAACATGTGCACTGAAATGCACAACAGGATTTCATTAGTGTGGAAGAAAAATTAAAGAGTTTATTACGAAAAGTAGACTCCACTACTCCACTAGAAGCTTTGTGAGCAGGATATCAAAACATTGAACATATTTCCATTAAAACTACATAGAAAAGCTAATTGCTACTACTAATAATAATTTAATATCTAATTACACTGGGTTTTCATTGATTAGTGATATCTGAGGAAGCACTGTTATTTTTTGGTGACAAAGAGGAACATCTGAAACGTCACACATCTGACATAGGTCTTGCTATTGCACCTTGGCATTTTGCACCTGAAAGGGCGTGGAATGTCAACCATTTCAGGCAGGTGGACTGCACTAGAGTTGAGCCGGCTGAAACGAGTATCCGGTACGGATAAAGCACTTTTGACGAGTACGAGTATCATACGAGTAATACGAGTCAATATCTGTGCTCGGATTAAATAAAAATTCTCATTGGGTAGCTGACTGTGTCTGCGTTCTGTGATTGATTAGTCACAGTGCCCCTCCCCCACACTCACACATGTATTGTGTTGCTGTGTCCCGCTCTGCTCACTCACACACAACACTGAGAAGAGAACAGTCTCTCTCTCTCTTCCTCAGTCACTCAGGTTCATGTTTTTTTTCTGTTATCGTTTAGGGTTTCGTCAGCTTCATGTTTGTTGTTTAATTTGGTTTGTAGTACTTACTTATTAACCAGTAGAGTTTTGGTAAACGTGGGGTTTTCTTCAGACGTGGTGCTTGGTAGAATGTGACTTGTGTCTCGATTTTAAAAAAAAAATCCGTTAGCTGGCTCTAACCAGTTTTTTTACTTCAGAGTGTCTGACACTTTCTTGCTGTATTTCATAAAAAAATAAAAAAGGAAGCAGTGGTATAAAACTATATTACAAATTAATTAGCTACACACACACACACACACACACTCTTTCTCCCTCTCTCTGCCGTTTTATTTAACCGCCTGCTGGCTCTAACCAGTTTTTGACTTCAGTGACACTTTCTTGCTGTATTTTATAAAAAATTAAAGGTAGTTGTGGTATAAATAATATTAGAAATTAAGCTACACACAGAAACACACACACACACACACACTCTCATTTTACTTCATAATTGCAACTGCATGTGTTGTATTCATTGTTGCAAAACTTGTTCTGTATATAGTTCGTTTGTTGTCGGAATCAAAACCACTGATCTGAAGCTCAATGCTGATACTGTCATGTAAATTGTTTTCTAATCAGCAATAAATATAACAATTTCTGATCAATACATATCAATTGCATGCTTAAAAAAACAATAGGGTTCCTGCGCACTTCGTGCTTGGACCCCTAATAACATACCGGTTAAAGCCCCGCCCATTTCAAGACAACCTGGCCCACTTCCAGGTTAAACCACAGCCCACTTCCGGGTTAGGCCCCGCCCAGTCCGAGTACAGATACAGATCATTCATCTGGTTAACTGATACAGACACAGATACAGATAATGCTGTACTCACTCATCCCTCGACTGCACCATATTTTCTTTTAGTTTTTCATCAGTGTACTGCTGAAGTACTGCTGTTGGCTCAAACCACTACGGGTCATTGAGGTAACATCATCTTCCATTATATGTTTTCCAACACAGGCCTGAATCTAAGACATGGAAAAAGACTTTAGCAAAATGCAATTTAGCAGAATTAACATAATAAATACTTATCTCGACTATCTTGAATAGTTAGCTTATAAAAATTTGACACTATAATTTTTTTTCTAATTTTTTTTACAGCTACTGCAACATTGAAATCTGTTTACGGGTTTTGCTCACAATCAAAATTCTCAGATGCCTACAGGTTGCACTATGAAACTACCTTAAATTTTACCTTAATTTCCAGGAAATTAAGGAACTATAAAGGGGAAAGTGCACAGATTAAGGGGCAAAAATTAATAATTTTTCCCTTACTTTTTCAAATGTGCCCCTTAAATAACCGAAATTATTAATAAATTGCCTTAGGTTTAGGATTAAGGGGTTTACCACTCATACCTTAAGGTTTTTTAAAGGTCAAATTAAGCAATAAGTTTACAAATTAATGGCCACTTAATTCAAATGAAGGTGTTTGGCATTTTCAGGGGTAAATTAAGGTAGAGTTAAGCACATTTTAAGTACATTGTGTTTCATAGTGTTGGTTTTGGCACAGATAGGAGTGGCACACTTCAGCTGGCCCCGTGTCTTTATTTACATCATCTTCATCTTCCTCATCTTCATCTGGTTCATCATATGCGATCTCACTCTCCCCTGGTAAATGGACTTTCATCTCCAGAAAGATCTAAGTCTGAATCTCCCTCAATGATTATGGTAAGAATTCTCTCTGCTTCTGTGAAAGAACTGTCTAGTAGAAAATAAGTGAAATAAAAACTAATACTAAGTCTTGCCATGCACAACAGTACACATGAATAAATTAGTCATTTGCACTGAGAAAATAAATCATCTAAGCTCTGAAAACTTCCTCATATTACTTATTAGATGTTCATTTTGGGAAATGAATCCAAATATATCATTAAAATAAATTTTTTAAAACAATTATCATGCTTATCTTTCTTTCCTCCATAAAACATGCTTGTGCTGATGGCAGCCATTTTGGAAAGATAGGAATGGGGGTGCTGGCAATGTCAGACACATGTGACATCATCTGAAAGCGTAAGTTGTCCTCTTTACATGATGAGAGATTTAATCAAAAATACAATGTGTACTACAGTACCCAAAAATGAATGATCAGGTCTGGGCTGAAGTCTTAATTTCCAGCTTTAGTATAAAACCTTAAAGCTGTCTCAGAGCTTTTCAATGAACTATGCATTATTTAAAATGCCTGATTTTGTTCCCAACACTTCTTGGAAATGGGAAAGATGTGTCCCCAGAATTCCCAGGACAAACGTGTTCTGATGTTCTTGCTGTCAGGGGCGCCGCCAAGGGGGGAAAGGTTAGAATGATTCTAGCCCAGCACTGTCATGGGGCTAGTAATATTATTTTAATAATAATGTTGCCCAAAACTATAATCTTTCATGGGGCCCAATATTTCTGGCGGCACCCCTGCTTGCTGTAATAGTGTCTTTGACCTAAACAAAAAGTTTTACTTAGAGTTTAGAAAGATTTTAGGAACATTAACTGTTCTGCAGTTTGCGATCTCCTGATGAGAAAGGCAGAATTTCGTAACAAAGAGCTCTTTCAATATTGTTGCATTACAGGCATTTCAAGGTCAAGGACAAGGTATTATACCACTCTCCAGACATTTCTATCTCATTGGCCTCTTCCCAGTGATAGTGTAAACCCAAATATTTCTGTCAGACATGCTGTGTACTTGTAGGAGGATCCAAAGGAAGATATAACCAAGAGAACGGAGGGAAATTCTCTCATACAGTTCCACCTGGCAAGAGAAATCTGCCAGGACAGATTTCACACATTTGGATCATTGTTTTGGCTTGATCTTGTTTTTTGCTGATCCTTAAAGAGAGAAATTCTGGATTTATACCATGTATACTCCTTTGCTCAGCTGTGCCCTGATTGTGTTGGGGATGACTGACCTTCAGGCCTGCCCATGCGAAGATGTGCCTAGAGAAGTGGTGCTGCATTGGCTGAAGAAGCGTATCCTGGAGGGGCTTGGGCTGGAGGAGCCCCCTGTAACCATGCAGCAGATTCACTTCGGTGAGAGGGTAGAAAGAGCAGCACGACATGGAGCTCTTCGAGTGAGCAGGGAGGCCGGAGTGGAGTGGAGGCAACATCAGGAGACCTCCCAGGTCATCCTATTTCCCACCTCTGGTTAGTTGCTGCAGTTGGGCTGATGTAAACACTATAGGTGAAGGCTACTTTACTCCAGTTCTTGCGGGCAGCAGTTCAGCACAGTTTGATTATTTTTCTGCTTAAACTGTTGATTTAACTTGTCCATTAATGACCAGTTGACTGGAGTTGAGTAACCCTGCTGTAAGTGTCAGTTCAGTGCTGGCAATTTCACTGTGCAATTTTGCTTTAGTGTATTTTTGGGTGATTTACTTTATTGCATGTTTATGTTTTGTCTTTACAAAATCACATATCAACAGAGCATCAGTCTACGCTGCCAACGTATAAATGTTTTACCTAAATATGTACAATATGTTTATGAAACATTTCTGATTTTGGCCTGATGAGTTTTTGACCTATAAAACGTCTTAAAACACTGTAGGGAACATTTATCTCACAATGTAAGTATGAATGATAGGACAACAACTATATAATTGTGCAGAAAACTTTGCAATGGGTTTGGCCTTGTATTATACATCACTAAAGCATTGAGATCACTGCACAAAAAATATGTGAATTAATAAATAAGTAATCTTTATCATCATTACATTGTTGCTAGAATATTATTAAATTTAGTGTACGTCTTGAGATTATTTTCCTAGATCTTTTATTGCAGATCTTTTTAAACTCATGTCTAAAAATAAATACATATTTTAATATTTTTTTAACAATTGGATGATAATAATTATTATTATTATATAGCTAATAGACTTAAGAGATGATTTTGCCAAAGTATAATATTTTGCAGTACATCTTCCATTTTGAGAATGGTTTGCATTGAACAAATGTAATTCCTTCAACACCTTCCAGGTATATTTAGAAAAAATCGTATCTGTGACAGCGCTACACTGGAAATAACACTGGACCAAATTATTTTAGCCTCCATTTAATGTCATTACCCAGCCTTACCCAGCTTTTCAACATGTTTCTAACAGTTTGGGAAGGAAAACTATGGAACCAGCATGCAATCTTCACAGCAACACAGAATTTCACATTTACATGCATGATGTTAGGACACAGTGTGTGGTATTATCCTGTATGAAATGAGGCCTGCTGTGACACTATTTATGCTTTGGTCCTATTTTTTTAGACTCTACCTGTTTGGATTCATTAGATCTGTCCTCCTCTGAAGCCTCATCCAGCCACTTCACATACTACTTCCAGCCTTCTCTAGACAGCCAGGAATCCGTTATCACTTCTGCCCACTTCTGGTTCTACGCAGGCAAGGCCATTGCAGAAGATGTCACCCCTGCCCCCCTCTACATCCTCACATCACGTCAGGAGCTGCTAAAGGTGGCTGAGAACCCAGCCAATCGCAGCCCTGATGGCTGGACTACCTATAGGGTGAACCAACACCTCCATGCTGCTATGGGCAACGGACCATTTATGCTGCAGGTCTGAGTTATTGATGGCAGACAAGAACTCGATTAATTCAAATATCCGCTTTGTTAAATTAAGATGTACTTAAGGTCACATCCCAAGCTGGGATTCTCACATCACATACCAAGTTGACAGAGCAAAACTATTGCCCATCAGGTGGTCCCATTGGACTGGACTGACAGTGATCTTGGCTTGATGAGTTTTTGATCTCTAAAATCACTTCTTAAGATCATGTCTTAAAATATGCACTGTAGGGAACATTTTATCTCACAATGTAAGTATGAATGATTGGACAATACCTATATGATTGTGCAGACCTTTTGATCTTACTGTACATCACTAAAGCATTGAGATCACTGCACAAAAATGATGTGAATTGATACATCATGTCAACATATGTAATCTTCATCATCATTATATTGTTGCTAGAATTTTATCAAATTTAGTGCACTTCTTGACATTATTTTCCTAGATCTTCTACTGCAGTGGTTGACAGAGCTAAATTATTGCCCATCAGGTGATCCCAATGGACTGGACTGACAGTGATTTGATAAGCTTGACTTTTTTTGATAGCTTTAAGTGTGGTTATAATTTTTTTAAATATATATTTCTCTTAACACTAGGTCCGATGCCAAGCCTGCAGCTGTTATGACACACAGGAAGACAAAACTCCTTTTCTGCATCTCCGTACTAGGCCATTTGGGCCTGACCGTGCCCGCAGGGCCCCAAACATCCCCTGGTCACCAGCAGCAATTGAGAAGCTCCAAAGGCCCGTCCCCGAAGGAACAGTTAGTGACTGCACAAAGGAGCAGATTGAAATCTCCTTTCAAGAGTTAGGCTGGGAAAACTGGATTGTGCACCCAAAGGTGTTCACGTTCCACTATTGTCATGGAAACTGTTCCAGCCCAGAGCGGACCACCACTTTGCTGGGGATTAACCAGTGCTGCGCGCCGGTGCCTGAGAGCATGAAATCACTCCGCTTCACCACAACTTCAGATGGAGGGTTCTCCTTTAAATACGAAACTCTGCCCAACATCATTCCTGAGGAGTGTAACTGCATGTGATTCTCCCTTTCAGTTCAGTGTCGAGTAGCTGATTAACTTCTATAGCTATTCATTCGATACATTCATTTCCGATCAGTAAATAATGGCTAAAGATTGTACCACTGAGGATAATTTGGGTTCAGATTTGTATTAAAAGGAGACAAAAAAATGTAATTAATGGCTATAGAGTGGTGATTGTATACTCAAAATGTTTTACTTTTTTTATTCATGAGGCTGTAAATAGTGTATTTTTGAAAACATCATAGTTTTATTTGTAATCGTTATACTGCCAAAAATATCTCAAACACAAGCCGCTAGTATGCAGTATTTATTCTCAATGCAAAGACAAACATTTAGGACAGTATCTCCAAAGCAGACATCTGTATAAATGACACTGAAGTTGGTTTGACCTAGTACCATGTCATCACTACAGCAAAAATAGAAATACATCAAAGATTGCACATCGTCTAGTTAAAAGAACATTTCTATAAGTATACAGAATTAACAAGAGAAGTGTGTGACTTTTTAAAATCCAGTTTTACTATGATGAACAATAATGTGTTAAGATCCAAATAATGACAACTGAAAAAAAAGTACAGAAATTGTTGACAAATATTAGTTTACTCACTCGAAGACATTTTTGAAACATGTATTAATGGGTTTAAAAAGGCACACATGAAATTACACCTGAACTGACCAAATCCCATGATGAGACCAGGAGAGAATTCATTTCTATTATTATTCAGTTTCTATTCATGATTTGAGTGACCAAATTAACATATAATACTTCTTGCACTAAACTTCAAACCAGTCAAAAACGATTTGTCAAACTAATCACAAGAATGCAAACAACACCTTTTAGTCAAGTTAGCATGAAACATTTATATTTTCAATTTTTCAAGCATTTTCCAAGTTTAGCACTGTCCAAATCTGGTCAAGTGCCCATATATGGCAATAACACAATTCAAAAGGACAGTGTGCATTATTATTATTTACTTGTTAACACGTACAAAGACAGTGATTAAAGGTCTATGGTTTGGTCACTGTTGTAAGATCATAAGGCACTGACCCTGTCCAACATCCAATCTGGGGTAGATTTGAAAAGATGATGTGCATTAAAGGGATATTCCACTACTTCCTAGGCGCAGTAAAACACATCTGTATGACACCTCTGTTTGATTTAGAACATTTCAGGTGATCGACACAGGGAGTCGACGCATCATCAAACAGACTGTGTAGAGCTAACGGCATTAGCGACCGCTAATTTAGCAAACAGCATAACAGTCGAAGTTTTAAATGTCAGAACCCTTCTCTCCTAGACTAATGCTAATTATTTTACGGCTGATTTAATGGTCTTTAAATTGTTTCGCCGAGCTACAGAGCAAATAAAGCTGTTCTCAAAGTAGTAGATTTTCCCTTTAATACTGAAAGGCATAGTTTTCCATTAAACATACATTTCTTGAATGCGCACACACACAAACACACATCTTCAATATCCCTTGTGTCAGGCTGGCCACCAATATGCACATCCCATCCCATAGAAGGCCAGCTTGGTTGAAGAACAGGCACGTCAAGAGTAATCAACTCACTTCATGCATGGACCCCTTTGTGCAAAAAATTGGACATAAACAGAAAAAAATAAGAGAAAACAGACAAAATAAGAGAAAGTGTTGAAGAAAGCAACTAATTTAAAGGGTAAAGTTCTTCTTATATTTCATCTCTATTCTTTACAACAGGTTGTGAGATTGTATCAAAATGATTCATATTTATGATTTTTTCTTCTGTCCTTGATTTAGGCTTGTAGTTCCCACCCATCCACTTATTTCATTTAACCAGGTCCTTTGATTTCACAATGATAGAATTAATGTTTAATTGTGATTAAATGTCAATGTGCTCATGGTTGCGGTGTCACAGTCAATAATTTTGAAATAATTCCAATCAGGTGTTAACAATATGTTTGAAGCTCTGACGTTTCATTTACGTACCACACAAAACATGGCCCTTTTATCATTATCCAAGCGGGACCCGTGTTTCTACGCACCTTTCTCTGTAGCACTGGCATGTTTCTCCTGGGCCAAGTTAAGACGGTTCTGCTCTGCTGCAATGCTGTTGGACTCTGGGCTGCTGCTGCGTGAAGCTCCTGCTTCCTCGTTTTGGTAGGCCTGGTCCAGATGTTGCTGTGCTATCTTCAAGTGCCTTCGCAGACGTTCCATGTCCCGGCTGGTGGCTTCACTGCCCAGCAACTCATGTCCCGAGTCACCCATATTGTTGTGGAACTCATCTTTCAGCCTGCTCGAGGCGTCCTTCCTCAGGGTGGTGTGGTAGCCTGGAGGGGCATTAGCCAATCGAAAGGAGATGGCAGTGGTGCGTGGAGAACCAGTCAAAGAGCGCCTCTGGGCTGTTTTATCACGGAAAGTGTCCCTCAGACCTCCAATGCCTAAATGGAGAATTTCTAGTAGTGTCAGTAAAAGGCAAAGCAAGCTGACCACATACATGATGATTAAGAAGATGGTCTTCTCTGTGGGCCGAGAGACGAAACAGTCCACCGTGTGTGGGCATGGGCTCCGGGTGCAGACGTATGAAGGAGCTACTTCGAAGCCGTATAAGATGTACTGTCCAAAGAGGAAGGCCACTTCAAAGGCAATACGTGACACCAACTGCAGCACATATACCTTCATCAGCCCATCTCTCGTGATGCGGCGCCGACCATCGTGCTTCATAGCGGTGCTGCTGGATTCAGCTTTCACCTTGTGTAGGTAAACAAAATATTCTATTAACTTATAACCACACAACATACCAAATAAATAAATAAATAAATACAATTATATAAAGCAACTAAATAAGGTTTCTTCATGAAATTATCTGCAGATAAATATTTTGTATTTATTATTGAACAAAAGCCAATTGTTCTCAGGAAGCTCCTTCATATTTTCACATACGGAGTTTTCAGGGGTTCTTCCATTTCCGAAACTACGAAGGCAAAACTATTTGCACCATTTGTGGTTCACTGTGAGCCTCTAGTACCAAAAGAGCTTTACAAACCTACCTTATTGTCCTTCTCAAGTGGCTCTATTTCCTCTGTTATCATAGGGACCTCCTCGCCCATCTCATCTGCTTCTTCATAGTCACGCTTCGTGGCACGGGGCACCATGGGTGCCCGTTTGAGGCTCTTTGGCAGGTAGTCAAAGTCGTGCATTCTGGCGATTTTGTGCATGGCAAAGCCTAGATACATGATGGAGGGTGTGGTGATCATGATGATTTGGAAGACCCAGAATCGAACATGGGAGAGTGGTGCAAACGCATCATAGCATACGTTCTCACATCCAGGCTGTGCCGTATTGCACACAAATTTACTCTGCTCATCATGATAGATGGTCTCGCCACCCAACACTGTCAAAACTATCCGGAAAATGATGAGGAGTGTGAGCCAGATCTTCCCTATAAAGGTGGAATGGTCAGAGATCTCATCTAACAAACGGGTCAGAAAGCTCCAGCTCATGCTGCTTCAGCAAACAGGGATGTCAGCTCTAAAGATGAGAGGAAGAAAAAGCAGAAAAAATTACAGGCATAACTACCAGCAACACATTAAAGTCCAATGAATGTCTTTACTCCCCAAAAAACCTTCTACTACACACACATTTTACTACATGCTTGCACAGTTTGCAACATAACCTGCATCTATGAGATGTTTTGGTGAAGGTTTCCAGTATCAGTGTCACACACAAGTGATTTGACAGGTGAACACAGCTTTAGAACAACCCGTGAATACCTCCTTATCATCCAAACTGATTTATAACTATGCTGATTCACAAACAATGTAAAATTTTACCATGACAGCTTTATTGTACAGAATTCAAATGAGTGCAATTAACAAAATAATAATGATGATAAATGAATGAATGATAAAAATGGTCAGACTAAGGAAAGTTAAATCCGTGTAGTAAGCAGTCACACTTTCTTTATTTGAGGTACCATCCTGTTCCAAATATTTCACGATAAACAGTGAATGTTGTTAATTGCTTAGGATAAATTAAAATGAGCAATGCGGAAATTACACGCCAGTACAGAGGCATAAAATCAACATGATTCAGAGTGTGATTAATTTAATTGGCCATGCAAACGCCACTCTTCACAAATTTTCATATGTCCAAAATGGACACCCTTTCAAATAAGTGAATTTGAAACACACTACAAGTAGTAGTCACACAGGAGTCCAATGTCCCAATGACCAGCATTGGCCATAGGGCTCTAAAATCTCGGAGCACTGGACTGAAGTGCCTGACCTCACTGCTCTTGAGGCTGAATACTATTAAATCCTCACAGTATTGTACCATCTCCTGTAAATTTGTCAAAAAGTAGGTAGGGTAAACTCAATAGTAATTGCTTTGAGATTAAAAGAACCATTGGTAAGCAGTCCTCTACAGCTTACATTTATCAGAAAAAAAGCATGTTAAACGTTTAAAGGGATAGTTCACACCAAAATGAAAATCTGATGTTTATTTGCTTACTCCCAGGGCATCCAAGTAGAAGGTGACTTTGTTTTCTCAGCAGAACACAAACGCAGATT
>JBBKCR010172099.1:0-15198 GCA_037577295.1 Ladigesia roloffi | reverse complement strand
GCCTGCACAGTGGTAACAAGGCATGATGGATCCATGTTCTCATTCTGTTTATGCCAAATTCTGACTCTACCATTTGATTGTCTCAACAGAAATCATGACTCATCAGACCAGGCAACATTTTTCAAGTCAACTGTCCAATTTTGGCGAGCTTGTGCAAATTGTAGCCTCTTTTTCCTATTTGTAGTGGAGATGAGTGGTACCCGGTGGGGTCTTCTGCTATTGTAGCCCATCCGCCTCAAGGTTGTGCATGTTGTGGCTTCACAAATGCTTTGCCGCATACCTCGGTTGTAATAAGTGGTTATTTCATTCAAAATTGCTCTTCTATCAGCTTGAATCAGTCGGCCCATTCTCCTCTGACCCCTAGCATCAACAAAGCATTTTTGCCCACAGGACTGCCGCATACTGGATGTTTTTCCCTTTTCACACCATTCTTTGTAAACCATAGAAATGGTTGTGTGTGAAAATCCCAGAAACTGAGCAGATTGTGAAATACTCAGACTATATTACAGGGTTAAATATATTGTTTTTAGGAGTTGTAAGAGAGAAAACCATGTCCATGCTTTGAATTAAATGCGGGTCACTTGGGACCCATGTTGTGCGTTACAGGGGGTTCCAATAGCTTGTGCATTAAAGGGTTAATGAGCAACTATTTCTCATAGCTTGTATAATCACTATTAGAGTTTAGATCGGGCCCAAAAAATGAGACCCGACCCGAGCCGAGCCCGTGCACCTTGTGCCTGAGCCCAGCCTGGCCCGACATATTAACTGTAATTATCAGCCCGAGCCCGATTTAAACCTGATAATGTAGAATACATTATAACACACATTCTCAACTGTGGGTGCATTCCTAAACACACACTCAGAGCTCCAAGCGCACTCTGGTCCTTTGAAACCGTTTGTAAATGCCGAGTGTCTAACTGAAAACAGCGGCAGACAGAATTTTTAGGAAATACACCAGACACGTAAGTTGTCCCTGCCCACAACTTGCTGGAAATGGTTCCATACCTCCCACTTTCCTCCAAACTTGCTCAAAGTTGATTCTCTCGTTTTTATTTTCTTCTTCACGTCTTCAAGCTCCATGTTGCACTTTAAGCTCTGCATAGGACCGGTGTAATGTGGCCAGTGGCAGGAGCTGGAGCGCTGCTGCGCATGACACACAGCAATTTAACTTTGCTAAAATATTAATATATGTATTAATTTGTCATATCTCCTCAACCAAATAGGCTAATTAAGTAATGATTAAAAAAATCAAATGCTTGATCACCGGCCCGGCCTGGCCCGAGGACAGCGGCAGGAAATATCGGCCCTACCCGACCAGTAAATGCAATGCTGATAGAACGGAACGTTCTAAAAGAGCAGGTGCACACCAGCCTGTGGTCATTCTACCTAATAAAGGGGATGTTCAATATTTTAGTATGAAAGAAAGTAGCAAGTGTGTTGAAACAAGTCTGGACATGTTGTGACATGTCTGAGTGTCAGTGCCTGTCTAACAGTCCAAGAGACCTCAGGATGTCCAGAGAGTCCTCCCAGCAGGCATGCTGCTTCTTCACATCGATGCACCAGTTCACTTGGCACGTTAATCACAGGCTGCCATTCACAAAAGTGGGTTCAAACAACTGAACCATTCACCATACAGTCCTGACCTGGCTCCCTCTGATTATTTCCTGTTACAAGGACAGCAGTTTTCGAGCAATGAAGACGTCAAGGCAGCTGGTTTGAAGGTCTTTAAAAAGAGATGGGGAGGCAGCTGTGATCCATAACTAATCATCCAGTAATCAAATCACCTCATCAATACTCTTGAGGCTGGAAGCAACCCGATTCTCAAAACAATATTCCAAATGTTGTAAAATTCAGAGTAGAGACAGTTACTGCAGCAACAAGAAGGTAAACCATACATTAATATGATTTATTTCTGAAGAAATATTTGATGTGCGGGTCTACAATCACTACTTTTTCACATGTGGAATCCATTTATGGTCACTGGGGCCCATATGATACCAGGTTCACCACTGAAACTGGTCAAAGCAGTCTGTGCATCCTGAAGCAAAAATCTATCACCTAGAACCAGGTTCTCTGGTTCTGTCAAACAGCTTAAAGTGCTTTGTTAAGAAAAATGTGCGTTGAAAATGACTTTAGCATTCATCACACTCTTGTATTTCCTGTCAATTCACACTTGTTTTTCTGGCTCATACATTTTCTCTCTGAATTGTTTGATAGGAAAAGCCTTGCTTATAGCCTAAGTGTGAGAATTTGGCCTTTCAGGGAGGACAGGTCCAGCAGGTGCGGTTCCTTTAACTGAAACTGCATTCTCCAAAGAGATTCATTAAACATGTGGAACAATGCAAATGCCCAACAGCCCTCTGCATGAGATACAAACATACAGATTTAATGTTCTACCTGCTTATTTGCATCAAAGGCTCAGAGTACTTGAACTTTCTTAGTGTAGGCAACGAGCTCAGTGAAGAGTGCCTTTATTATTCAAAGACATGGCTAATTCTCCTTTCAAATCGATCTTCCTTTGAATGCTTCATGTCATCTGGACCAAAACAGCAACTAGCTCTACCAGACTTCTTATAATCGGTTTATGAACAAAATGTGTACTTTACTTGTATGTGTTTGAGGTAACAAATGTGGCACAGTGGATAGTGCCCCACAACAAGAGGGGTTAACAGTACAGATGCAAAATTGCCCTCCTGCATATGTGTGTTTGTCTGTGTAGCTGCCTTGCGAAGGGCTGGTGACCTTTCCAGGGTGTTTCTCCACCTTTCGCCCAGTTAACTTTAGGATTAGTAGCTCAGATCAGGGATTTTTTTGTTTCTGAATGAATACGTCAAATAGTCACTAGAATATAAAAATAATAATAACATTTTTGATTAAAATGAAATGTTCAGTTGTATGTATGTATATATGTATGTATATAAATTAAGAAATTTGCAAAAGGCAAAGTAGGAAAAAAAGACAAAAACATTTTTAAAAAGTTAAAAAGTTTGGTGGCATGAAGAAGCATGAACCAGGATATTTAACAAAATTACGGGTTTTTTTTTCAAATAGCACCATAGAATGTGATACGGACATCTGATTAACCTTATTGGCTGAAACATAAACGCATCATTGTTTTACTGCAACGTGATTGGTTACTGAATTCAGGTGGGTGCAGGAAAGTTGACAGCGGGCTGCGAGGACTTGACTTGCGGAGAGATGAGTGGCCCAGGTGGGTAAATGAGTTTGGAATTTTTCTAGAGTAAATTAACTTGAATTAAATAATGAGTCGGAGTCAAAGTAACTTATTTTACTTTTGCTGTTATAAAATGCTATGGCTCCAAAGAGAGGTGTGAGCACCAGGAGCTAAACGAAGAAAAAATGTATTAAACCTAAAAAAGATAATCGGGAATTGAATGGTAAGAATGGCAAGAATGCTTGAGCTGAAGAAAAAGTGATACCATTTGAAAATAGAAGTACAAATACATTCAAGCTGTAACTGGGGACATCAAGTTGGAAACCTCCACCCCATCCCACCTCTGACTCTAATGCCTACCTGCCCCACCGGTAGTCCTGATGTCACTGCTGGACTGGTGCTACAGGCTTGGGGACATTTCTTCTACTTAAACTGCTCAGGGTCCTCTCCTTCAGCACTCTCTGCTCCCGGGCAGCATGGACTCGTTTCTGAGAGGTAAGTGGAAAACTGCATTATTGCTGTGTGCTTAGCTGTGTACTCTCTCCCGTCACTACTGCAAAGGCCCTGAGCTCGTGTCGATAACAATGAATTACCTATCGATTCAAGATCATTTAATATTATTATTGTGTGTAAAATTAAAAAATACTTTGGTGGCTCGACTAGAGCCCAGGCATGCTAGAACAACTGTCAGATTTCAGTGTTGTGATGGTTGTCAGGTGGAGCCTCCCTGTCATTTTCTGTAATATTAAACACTTTATTTTCATTTTCAAATGTGTTCTGGAAACGTGGCCTCATGTCACTATATGCTATACATTTGATATAAAGTTGTAATACTGCTCTTCTCTTTAGCTAATGAGCAAAATTCTCTCTCTCTCTCTCTCTCTCTCTCTCTCTCTCTCACTCTCTCTATCTCTATCTCTCTTTCTCTCCCCCTATTCTACATTTATTTTACTCAAAATATTTCCCCTCTCTTCCCTTATTTGTCGTTCTGCTATTACATCTCCTATTCGCATTTCTCCACCTTTGTGCTGCTATTTCTCATCTCTCGCTTACTTTCTCTCTCTCTCTCTCTCTCTCTCTCACTCTCTCTCTCTCTCTCTCACTCACTCACTCACTCTCTCTCTCTCTCACTCACTCACTCACTCACTCACTCACTCACTCACTCACTCACTCACTCACTCACTCTCTCCTACCTTTCTTTGCATTAATTATTTCCCATATTTTCCCTTGTTTGTATTTTTTGCTGTTATGTCCTCTTCTTTTTGTCTTTCTCCATCTCTCTGTTGCTTTCCCTCTTTCTCCCTCATCTTTTCACATTCCTCATTCTTGCCACCCCTTTCATCTTACCACCCTCTATCTTTTGTTTTTCTTTTTTCCTTTCTTCACCTCCCTCTCCCTTGTCTCCTTCTCAAATTCCACTTCACTTCCTTTCCTCATGCCCATCTTTTTGTGACTTACTAACCCACTCTCTTTCCAAGGCATTCCATCACTTGAGAAAATGGCAGGAGTGTTTTCTTACGAGAGCTCTGATGTGGACTGGTGTGAGGACAACTACAAACACTCTGAAAATGTTGTGGAGTACTTCAACACGGTAATGACAAGCTTTATGCAGCCACACTGACAGCACTGAAGGGCCTTTATTGGTTAAAAGTGTGAACACTGTTTATCTAATGCAAGGGCACACAGAGTCTGTCATGAAATAGAACCTGCAGGTGACATGGCCATTCAGTGTCAGTCTCAACGGCTGTGCACCTCTTGCCTAACTTATAGCATCATGGTTCCACTTTGAGTGCCAGTGTCTTTGTGCACACCTGCATGCATGCGTTCTTTTAAGGGCCCAGTTTGTTTTGTTTTTTTAGTAGCACAATTTGTTGCAAAATGTGCAAAAATAAAGAAGTAGGCTTCAAACACTTAACATTATTCTGATGATCAACTGCTGTATATTTGAAATGCTAATTTGCATGCAATGCTAAACTAGTATGTTGCACTCTCATCAAGTGCTACATATCTGATGCTTTCTTGATTAATGTATCACTTATGCATTATTTTAGATGAGCAGTTTTGTCTTCTTTGTGGTTGCACCCATAATGCTGTACCTTCTGCACCCATACGCCAAGGAACGAAACTTGGCGGTCCACCTGGTCTGGTTCATGATGATCTTTGTTGGTGAGTGTCCACCTGCGCCCATTGGCTGTTCTTATGTCACCTTCATCAGCCATTCTTACACAGCCCCGCAATCTGGCCTGGGCTGAGATAGGTGACCTGTGGTGTCTTTAAGCTGTAGACTCATCTATTAAACAGAACGTGTCAGTGCAGCACACTGCCACATCTCCTGAATACAATATTTAAATGGATATCTAACCTAAAACACTGACGGGTTCTGGACGGGACAAGAAAAGGTCTGAGCGGTGCTGACTTGTGTTTGTAAACCCAATTTTTTTAAAACTAAGAGTATAGCAATATGAGATTGCTATAGGAGAGCTAGAATAAAAAAAATGAATAAAATGGTGTTTCAGATACTAAGATACAGAGCAACATGTATACAGTAGACTTCTCAGATTTATGAAGAAATAATTTATTAAATTAAACTGTAAAGCGTAACACAATTATTTCCAGCTTCTAATTGTCATTATTTGTTTTTCATCATCCCATTTCTCCTATTTCAACTTCACTCGAAGACAGTTTATTGTCACAGTTCATATGTCCATGCTGTTCATATGAATGAATCGTCTCATAAGTTAGTGTTGACAAAGCATTTTAATCTGTTTGTCATACATCAGTGTGTTGATCCTTCATTATTAATCCCCACACACATTTAACCTTACTGTCAGAATCAGACCTTGAATGTCTGTCTTTACTTCTTTACATAATGTGAGGAGAGCTAACCTTTACATTGTGTGAAAAGTTCATGATAATATCCATTTTAAGTCATGAATGCATTTTCCTTCTACTTTAAAGTGTTTAGACCCTTTTAGACCCTTTTTTTTCCGGCAACAGCTATATTAAAAATAGTAGAAAAACAGAAATGTAGTGGTGGGAATGCCATGTTGGGGCTGTTTTGCTGCATCTGGTCCAGGACAGCTTACCATCCTTGATGGGACACTACATTCTGAATTCAAACAAATATCAGAACATCTTTCCATAAACTGAAACTCAGCTTTTAGAATGTGGGTCACCGCATCAAGCAGGACAGTCACCCTCAATATACCCTTAGTCATTTTACTGAAGAATGATTGTGTCGGGTTGAAGATGTTTTGTACAGAGAAATTGGCTAAATTTCCTACACTGACATGGAGAACTGAACAACAGTTAATGAAAGTGTTATACGGCATCATACCAGATACTGAGGGCAAAGGTCAGCACATTTTTGCCTCCCATGCATATGTAATATTAATATTTTGCTATGGAATGAATTAGCCAAATCTAATATTTTTTTCTCTTTTGTTTAATTGGATTCCTAAATTTTAGGGGGTGTGGGAAAATCTGGTGATGTTTTAGGTCATAATTTAGCAGAAATATTGAACATTTCAAAAGGTTTACAAACTTTGAGGTGCCTTACACTAGTGCTACTGTGAGTTTAAGTATGTATCTATTTCCTTTTTTTCATTTACTTCTGTCCTGACAGGTCTATTTTCTATGTACTTCCACATGACCCTCAGTTTCATGGGACAGATGCTGGATGAACTGTCCATCTTGTGGGTGTTGGCCATCGGCTACTCTCTCTGGTTTCCACGCAAGCACTTTCCGTCTTTTGTTAAAGACAGGTAACTACTTTCTGTTCAGCATTCTTAAGCGACTATTGACTAAGTTAAATTGCGAACACCAGCAACCATGTGTTTGTCTGACTGATTGTAAGGGAGTTTCTAGAATGTTCACCTGTTTCATGTTTGGTTCATTTGGCTTATCAGCTCCCATCCACGTATTCTGGATTGCTGCCTTTTGGTCAGTGTTGAAATACCATTTTATGCAAAAATGAACAGCCATAGAAAGACGAAAGGTCCTGATAGCTCACATAAGGTGTCGCCTGTAGAACTGCAGTGCCATGATACTGTGAACTTTGCTATGCAATTGCTATGCCGTTGTTCAGTTTGCAAAGGCCTATGGAATACTGCAAGCCTTGCTTTTACACATTGCATTCTGTTTCAGGGAGATTTTTTTTGTCTCATACACCTGCAAATTGCTCAGGAGTGTTCTTTTATTATTAAGTGTGTGCTATATGACAACTTGAATTAAATTCAACTGATTATACCCAGAATCTGAAGAAGGGCAGAGTTTGTAAAGCTCTATTCTTCTCTATTTGATCTCTTTTGGTCTAAGAATGATAAAGTTTCTGGGTAAGCTGTCAACAACTATTCAGTTTTTAGTTGGAGTAGTTTTAAAGTAATGTGACATGAATATGGTGAATGTTTAGAATATTGTTTCCTGCATTTTGTCCTAGATGCCCCTCTGTCCTACATTTTGTAGTATTTTCTCTGACCTCTGGACACTCCATCAGCCTTGGTAGGACGTAATTAGCTAATTAGATGGACCGGGTGTATAAGAAGCATGGAAATCTCTAACATGTGCAGAGGAGGGCTTTTTATGTAGTTTACAGTGTATAGTAATTCTCCTCTGCAAATATCATGCTGCAGTTTTAACTACACTCAGAACATTATGTGCTATGTCTTTCAAACCGGAAAGGTCTACTGACCTTGCTAATAAGCAAAGAGACTGCTGAAGGATCCTTTCAGGCCATGTGTGTAACAGTAGCCTGCATCTGACTTGAACATCGTTTTCTCCCTGTAGTGAGAGAAGACCTCCAGGACTTTCTCAATGAGCCCTTTCCAGATACCCCATTAATATTTAAGAGTGGGATGGGAAAGTGTGAAATATTAATGAGGAACTGTGCAACCGAAGTCCTATAAAGACAGCGGGGTGTTTTACGAGCAGCTGCAGGCCAGATCCAGTCTTGCTTATTTCAGAATCTAAAAGAAAGTTTAGACAGCGTCCCCTCTGAATTCTTTGCACAGATTTCAGCACATAACAGCACATAATACAATATAGATTTTCTTTGAAACAGAGATACAGTGATACACATAATAAACACAAATGATTTAAACTTTTCATTCATAGGTACCTGAATGCATCTCACTATTTACGTGACTGTATAACTTTACACTTTGCTCCATGATCTTCATTTTCTTTCTTTCTTTTTTTATTATACATAAATAGGCCTCACGTGATCAGTCACACATGCGGAGCTTGTAGTTGTGATCATTATTTACTCAAGGAGAAATACAATTTTAAAGGATATTATGTTTTATTGTATTCTCAAAATTATTACATTTTGGAAATATTGGAAAACTATTGTGAAGTAGCCTACTAATCTACACATACCACTAGCAAATTTGAATTTGCTGTACAGGCCCTAACTGTGATTCAAATCATATTAATGATAGTAAAAAGTCACATGAAGAGGTTAAGTAGACCTCCCTCAATAAATAGTTTACAGGAGCTCCTGTAAACAATTCTTAGTCTAGCTTGGTTTTTAGGCCAAACTTTTCATTATTAACTGGGGTGATATTAAATCACAGCAATGAAAACTGACTTGTTTTTATAGTCTTGGTCTCGACTCAGTCTCGATTCCTGAAAGACTCGGTCTCGACTCGGTCTCGCTTCCTCAAAGACTCGGTCTTGACTCGGACTTGACTGCATTTGAAAACCAATGGTCTCGGTCTCGACTTGGTCTCGACCCTTCAAAGATTCACACTTGACTCTGTCTCGGCATAAGCGTTCTCGTCCCCATCCCTAGAACAAACCATGACATGCTCACTCTATTGGATCCTTCAGCAGGTTTAGTAAAACTCACATTTATAGTAAATAAAAAAACTTCAAACAATACTTTGTTTGTTGTTGTTTCTGACACATTATGACATGCCGGTGTCTACTGAGATGGACTGAATTAATTATACAGTGTCAGGACCCATAAGCATGTCTGTATATAATGACATAACGATTCCTAACAATGGGTTTGGAGCAAGTGTGAGATATTTAATGTGCAATTCTATCTAGAATTTACACTTCTTTTGTCTTGTAGCTCTGGATGCAAATTCTAATCACCAATCACTAATCATTTTGATTCATCGACTACTTTTGGGTCAACAATTTGGGAGTTCTTTTTTCGATTATATATTGGTTTTATAATATGTAACATATATAATACATTATACAACATCAGATAACAAAATATGAACCCAGGACTAATTGAGGCAACAGCCACATTACCATAGTTTTCCCAAATATCATTCAAGATGTATTTGGGGTCTGTAGTTGGCTTCTTTAGGCACAGTGCTAGTTTATGGGACAAATACTTCCTTTACGTGTTAGCTACATTAGCCATTCGAGCTCCAGTGCGAAAGCTAATGAACCAAAGAGATTTTGCCTAAACTAGTCTTTAGGTTATAGCATAACAGACTTTATTGTTTAAACTGTACAATTCTTTTTCTGCTTTTGTTCTTTATAGGACCTCATTCTCTCGCATGGTGCTGATCATCACAGTAATGACCACACTGTCTTCGTTTGTTAAACCTACAGCCAATGCTTACGCCCTCAACTGCTTTGCTCTGCACATCCTCTACTCTCTGAGCTTGGAGCTAAAGAGGTACAAACAGTGCTCCTCTTTTCATATTAATACTCTGTTCATAGTTCATAGCTCAAACTGCTAACTTGTTTGTAGTAAAGGGATTCCAGTAGGACCTGCATAAGTTCATAGCATTTATTAAGAAGTGACGTGATATTTTGTGTACTCTGTGCAAAAAAAGACTTTAATAATGCATGTTGACTGTTTTAAACTAATGGTGAGCAATGATACCCTAATACTAATACTTTTAAACAATGGGGAAACCTAATGATTTCCACAGTGAATGTTAGTAATAACAAGCCCTAATTTTAATTTTTAACTTTATTAAGTGTTTTTATTGAAAGGTTCACAAGAAATAATGGATGTTTCACGGGAAAAATATGGTTAATTATTTTGTATATCACTAAACTGTTTCTGAAAAGTGATTGTGTACATGATTCGTGGAAGAAGAGGGCAGAAATTGTACACCAAGGGTGCATTACTCTGGTCCTGGAGGCCCAGTATCCAGCACAGTTTATTAGTTCCTCTACCGAAACACACACTAAACTTGCCAGCTAATGCTTGTCCATAAAGACGTCTGAAGTCTGCGTTTTTCTGGTGTTTGCAGTTTCAGGTGAGCGCGGACTGAGTGCAAAACTGTTTTTCTCCTCACTGGAGCAAATCAAAGCATCCACACGTGTGTTCAGCACCTACATTTGGTCGACTGCATGTCTGAAAGGTGTCAAATAAACACTGAGCGCAACATCTTCTTCTTGACGTCAATTTCTACTGAAATCCTGACAAGCGCAAAGAAACGTTGCTACTGCGTTAACATGCTGTTCGTTTGACGTTCTGAAGGACGGAATATTGTCCCATGATTCTTGTCCCATGAATATGCCTCATGAACATCACATCTGCAGTCACCAGCCTTTCCTGCACCACATTCTACCTACCTCCACCTTCCCAATCATTTTACTGTGGCACAAACCTTTCTTCTCATGCAGTTAAAAGCCTCGCACACAGTCTTCCACCATCTTCTCTGAACCACTGGCCCATACAGTTAATGCAGTTAATCCAGCAGCATCTGAGCTCTTCTAACATACCTTAACAATAATGTTGACTACATCTGGATCCATGTTTCAATGAAGAGCTCTCTACAAATATGACCACATGTGGACACTTTGAGCAGAACCATTTCTGCCCCCACAGGTAAATACATGAAACTACAAATTGGGCTGCAGGCTGAATTCAAATGAATTCATCCAAGATTTGAATGCCTGTGTGGACGAGGCCTGAGAGATGCGTTGGATCAGGTGTGTTTGATCAAGTAAACCACCAAACTCCTGGACTCAGGCATCTTGGACGGGATACTTGCACACCTGTCCTACAAATTTTACTGTAGGATCCCCTCCATTGTTTTCAGCATTATATACAAATTCAGTGTTATTAAAATATGTAATATGTCATTTTTAATCACATTAATAACAAGGTTTTCTTTTGTTTAACAATGTTTATTTTGCTATGCTCTTTTTAAAGTTTCTCTGACCTCTGGACACTTCATCAGCCTTGGTAGGACGTAACTAGCTAATTAGATGGAATTAAATCATTCAGGACAAACACACCAGTGGCAATGGTCTAAAAAACATTATGATTAAAATCTTGTTACATTAATCAGTGTGTGGGTACATTGATAAGGCATAAATGTTTTCTAACAATAAAATTTTTTTTAAATTTACTAAAAGGACATTGTATGTAGGTAGTCATTATGAGAAGCTTTGTCATATTAAGTTAAGAACATTTTATATTCTCCAGTAGATTTAATTTAAAGATATTTTTAACAGTGCTGATATTTTTACATTACTCAAATGAATCAATCAATACATAATAATGCGAAGGGGTGCTTTCCAAAGTGAACGGTCAGTGCAGGAAGTATTAGTACATCAGTGCCAATCCCCAAATTCAATACATTCCTAATGATTCTAATGCAACAATAAAGGTTGTTAGGATGATAATGATTTTTCAGGAGAACTTTGTGTGTGTTTCTTGGACTTTATTGATGACTTCTTGTCTTTTTCTCTTTTGCAGCTGTACAGAAAAGCGTGTGCTGCGTCTGGCTTGGGCCTCCGTTGGCCTGTGGGTTCTGGCCATTTCCTGCTGGATCAGCGACCGATTTGGCTGCAGCTTCTGGCAAAAGCTCAACTTCTGCTATCTGCACGGCATCTGGTGAGAACTGCAGATGGCATTGTTTGATAAACTCAATAAATAGTCCATTAAAGCTTTCTGTGTGTTATAGTGAAGAGATTTTTATGTCAGTCCTTGTAGTTTGTTGCATAATTAGGTAACCAGTTGTGCACCCGGCCAAAAAGAATTTGTCACAAAAACCTATTGTACTCCTTGTGTAAACATTGTGTTTACAAACAACCGAGAGCTCATTTATGTGTAAGCGACTCTTATCTAATTTTAGGATGGACATGATTGGACCAACATCCACACATTTTGTCACTAAGCCACTAATATTGTGTTGCCCTCACAAGATGAAAACACATGAGCATGTGCAGTAAACAAAGATCAGAGGTTTATCTCTTAAGAAAGAAATCTGGTTCTATATCACAATTCCTGCTCTGAAGCTTCATTTATACATTTGCCTCCAATATGTCTACTCACAAATCTCTAAAGGGAAATTTCTTGGTGTAAATACTAGGAAAAACACCACTGCTTATCTTGATGGTGGGTGTACATTTTGAAAGATTCCGTATGGTTTGGTTCTGTTTAATTGAGGATGGGATGTTTTATATTACTGGCCAATTATTCATTCTACAAAGAAGTGTTTGACCATGGCTTACTAGTTCCACATATTGTAGCCTCTGGATAATTGGCTAGCAGTCAGGATTTGCAAAGCATTAGAGGTTTATTGTGAATTCTGTTAAGCCAGTAATGCCAAGGGCTACAGTGTATGCTGCAAAATAATACATAGCATAACAAATAGCATATTAAATGCTGGTTTTGGGGTGGATAGCCAATTTGAGGACTGCTTATTGCTGTCAATATCCACTTCTCTGACTTTTTTCTTTCTTCTTTTATAAAGGCACATACTGATTGTGGTTGCCACGGCCTATGGGAGCACCCTTATCGCTTATCTGGACGCTAGCCAGGAGATTCCCTACTCACTTCCTGATCTGCAATACTGGCCACGGGACAGCTGGGCCCTTGGCCTGCCCTACATCGTCCTCAAGGGCACCGCCAAGACCCAGAAGCGATGCTAGTGAAGAACTGGATGGATGGATTCGATATCTAGATATCTTAAGTGTCTCTGCACTGAACGTTTTAGAACCAGTTTCTCAGTCCCTGATGAAGTCTTTAAGAATTTATCATTCTTTTTTCACTGACATTGGCTTTTGGTACAAGATTAAACTTAATCCATATCAGGATTAAAAACTAGCCCATAGTGTTTTAAGCTCTAAACACATCCGCTTAACCTCAGGGAAGGCTTATTTATTAGCCGTTTAGTTGGATCAGGTGTATTAGAGTGGAGAAAATGCTAAGATATATGCACAGTTTGAAATCCAGAACTAATCTACCAGCATTGGTACCTAACCTACCCAAACATTTTGTGGCTGAATGCAACCAAATCCTCACAATAATGTTCCAGTATCTAGTGTACCGTGCTGTACTGTAGAAACTCCCTGTTAATACCTATGATCTCATACAAAATGTTGGACAAGCCGGTGTCTACTTACTTTTAGATATAAAGAGATGGTTTGCTGGACACAGTTTAAGCCTAGTCTTAGGCTAAATTGTATTGTCAGGTGTTCACTTTTTTAGCTGTATAAAGAAGAGAAGTGCAGGACAGATGAAGGTTGATGGAGTTTTGTGCTAATTCTGACAAAACTTGAGGTTTATAACATACCCAGCAATATCAGTAACAGGGCTTTTAATTTTGATATTAATAGCAATTGTGTTATGTGTCTGTCTGTCTATGTATATAACATTTTTTGTGAGTGTGTGGATGACCTCAATGGCATGACTGTGTGTGCTCATGAGGATTTGTACATTTTTGAATGTACTTGTAATAACATATTTAGTTTTAACATGTCATGGATGTGAATGTGGACTTTAAACACTTAAATTTCTTACTTGAACTGACAGTATGAAGTTTACTTATAATACAGAGCTGAGGTTTGCTATGGTTCAGGGTTCTTGAATTTACAGTGTTGTTAATCCCAAGGGTAAAGAGGGCATTTGGATGATGCTCCTAACTAAAGTGACTTACAATCTTTAGTTACAGGGACAGTCTTCCTGGCACAACTGAGAGTTAAGCATCTTGCTCAAGGACACAATGATAGAAAGTTGGGGGTTTGAACCTGTGAATTTGTGGTCATCGGGTTCACGGGAGAGTGTTTTACCCGTTAGTCTGCTAAAGTGTATTAAATATTTTATTATATAATAAGGTGTAGGACTGCTTGCTATGTATATATTTACATATCCCTCGTGAAACTGACCATGTGCCATGTGATCACAATGGATGGATGTTTGTTGTGTGAAGTTGAATAAACTCTCATACATTGTTTTTCCATAACAACACCGCCTAGTGTACATTTTTGGAAGGACCATTTCATATATGCTCATATGCTTTCGCAAGTTTCTGAGAAAGGCACTGTTCTATTTATTAAAACCAGCTTTAATTTAACTTAAAAAGTACTTAAAGTAAATTTTACCTCTGAACATCCTTCTGTTCATATTATCAGTGTTAGAGGTGTAAAAATCCAACCATAATCAGTATAAGCCCAGATGTATGGTCTGTACCATAATCTCAGGAGTGTGACGAGCAAGCCTGGGATAAAACTGTTATTAAACACAGCAGAGAGAATCAAACCAGCATGAGGGAAGAGTGAAGCAGATCCAAAACAATCCTCTCTCGGCTCCTGTCCTGAGGTGGTCTGTTAATCACATGCCATCTTTCACATGGAGATTGCACATACACAGTTCATAGCGGCAGCCTCCAGCAGTGACACAAACCTTTGAGACGCCTTCCTTAAACCTGCTGCTGTAGGCAGACTGTGAGGAGCAGGCCACTGGCCTAAGCGGATTTCTTGCCTGTAAGACTCTGTGCATTGTGTGCATTTAGACAGCTTTGATTTCAGTGCCAAGGGTCAGAGTTTGGGTCCAGTGCTCCATCTGCTAGAGCCTGAAGCTCAACATGGCTCCACAAATTGTACAACCATCTAGCAACAAAGATTTTAATAACAATAGCAGCCAATAGCTTTAGCTGAACAGCTGTTTTTTTTTGTTTCTATATAATCAAGCCAATCAACACCCCCACTTTTACTAAAATGTGATTCCATCCCCCTCACTTTTGTCAGATTATATTGTATTAAATTGATTAAATTGTATTTATAACTTGGCATCCCTATCTCAGAACCCCCCC
>JBBKCR010172083.1:0-15202 GCA_037577295.1 Ladigesia roloffi | reverse complement strand
CACACACACACACACACACACACACAGACACACACACACACACAACATTTTCCCTCTCAGACTACAGTCGAGACAGATAACTTTTTTGTGCACTTGGAAGGCCAAGACACATTACTGATAATATGTTCTTACAGCTTAAATCGCATTTACACATCACCTGCCTAAAATTGTGTAAGTCCCACAAAATACTTGGACCTATTAACGCAAAGACACCACTAAACCTTTGGAAGTGTGTGGTCCACATGAATACCAGGACACATGGCTTCCCAGCAGAACCTTTCTCAGAGCATCACACTGCCTCTACCAGCTTCTTTCCATAGTGCAAAACAAATACAATCAAATTATATCACCTTTATTGTCTCGTGAATTATTGTTGGTTTGCAAATACCAGTTAGGATTTACCAATAGGCATACATACAAAATATATACTGTTTAGATATGCCAAGGGTAAGTTTAGCAAAGGTGTGAGTTGTGCAAAGTAGCCATTTACAAAATGCAGTGAGTGCATTATGCCAAGATGTGTGTGTGTGGTGTGTGTAGTCAGTGGTGAGAGTTCAGCACTCAGACGGTTTGGTGGAAGAAGCTGTCTCGCAGTCTCCTTGTCCAGGACCAGATTCTGCAATACCAGGTGGTAGCAGCCTGAACAGTTTATGAGTGGGGTGGTTATTGTCTTTGATGATTTTCCCCACTTTAATCAGGCCCTGCCTGGTGAAGATGTCCTGGAGGGAGGGAAGCTCACTTACTTTTCAGAGCACCACACTACTGAGTACCAGCTCTGATACTCAAATGACCATTGTAACTGAAGAACTGGTGCAACTGAAGAAAAAGCCTCTTATATTTTCTGTACACCATGGAGGAATTGAGGAGGTTAAGAAAAGCTTTGATCTTTTTGGTTTTCTATCTACTGCTACTGCTACTGCCTCCTGCTATCATCACTATCAAGTGAGGTTGAGTGTTCAGACACATAAGCAACGGGCCATGCAACACTGACATGAAAGCTAACTCTCTTTTCTCTCATTTTGCTCTCTCAGTCTCTAGAAATGGGTTGTAGACACTTTATTACCTGATATTTTTGAGTGCTGCGACATGCTGGCGACTGTCCAGGGTGCACCCCGCCTTCACCCATCGTAACTGGGATAGGCTCCAGTCCCCCCCTGACCCCAAGTGCAGGATAAAGGGGTAGAAATTGGATGGATGGGTGGATTTTTGAGTGGTGTGACTGACATTGCTGTTGTTGAGTAGCCTGTGGTTCTTTCCCCTTTTAATGGAAGATGAAGCCTGGTGCAGGCACTCAGAAAAGCAATTGGTTTTTGATCACACTTGCCTATGGATATTTCCACAGGGTGTCTGTGATAAAGAATTAATGAAATATGTGGACTGAGAAAGAGCCTGCCGTCAGCTCTGACATCCCTCTGGGCAAATAACTGTGGTTTGAAGTTGAAGCAGAAACAGGCCATTTCAAAGGCCCTCTTAAACAATGGGACCCCTTAGACATTCAGATAACACGCAGTTTTGAATTGTTTAGACAGCAAAATTATATTTAAAACTAAATAGATTACAGATGGGATCTCGAAAAACAGTTTTTTTGTATTCTTCGCATCAAACGTTCACTTTGGAAGCTGTCATTTGATACTCACTACATAAGGCTTATGTGTATTTCACTTCAGTGTTGATGGAAAATAAATTAAGGCTTACTCAAAACTATATTTTAATGTGAAGATGATGCACATTGCACCATAATATAGACACCTAAGTCAACATGATACCAACCGAAAGGGCTTGCATCATATGAAGTGATATTTGCTGGGGTTTTTTGTTTGTTTGATTGTTTAATTGATTTTTTAATAGAGTTTAATGTAGTAGAGAGGTAATACTTCCAAATACAATATTAGCTCCAAAAACAGCATATTTTGAATTTCCTGTCTTCAAGATGCCACAAAACCCTCAGCAATTTACACATACCCACCCATCCAGCCTGGAGTAATTTAGCCTTGCTTGCTCACAAATTTAGAAGGATCATTTGAGTTCGGATTGCTTTTGTATCTTGCAAAATACAGGACAGCCAAACAGAGCAGAGCTTGTTAACAAAGAGTTTTCAAGTAAATATACATTAAGGGGCTAAAAAGAGTGGTTGGGGCTGTGACGGCAGAGATCAGCTCAGCCGTCTCTCCAGGACAACAGGAGATGCAGGACCAGAGCAATCAGGATCGCTAAATGTTTCAAAAGTCTTACAGTCAGAACAAAGAGACTCATGAGAAGCTTCTGTCCTCAGGTTGTATGAATCCTTGACCAAGACACACACCACGTGTGTGTGTGTGTGTTATGTGTATATGTATATACGTGTACACTGCTGGTCAAAAATGTATCAAGCTATTTTAAATTATATTCAAATAGTTTGAGTCCAATGATTAGCTTGAAATGGTGCGAAGGACAGTGCTGAACTGTGAGAGGTTTAAAAATGGTAAGGTTATCCAGAAATAATGGTATGTGTCCAGTTAGTCAGATTCAATCTACAGCAAATTAGTGACCCAAAACAGAAGTCCAGAATGAACAATGAGACATTGAACTGCTTGAAATTATTCAAAACAAAAGTACAGAAATATTAGGGTGTTCTATAATGGTGATGTGTATGTATATACATATGAAGAGCTCTTTTCCAAAACGTGATAAACGGCAAAAAAAAAAGTCATGCATTTTTACTGTGCACAGAACCTTTTCACTGCTCCATCAACATTTCATGCCAAATTGTTATATTTCCTTGTTTAAGATGTACTGCAATATGCCGTTTCTTTCCAAAACGTTTCTTTCCTCTATTTTTTGTCAAAAAGTGATATCTCCTCTCGGCCAATCAGAATTCGCTGAAAGTGCGACTTAATCGAGCTTGGCGGCGCTCTGGGGCGAAAGATTTGTTGCAATTTTGTGATGTTTTCTCTTCAAAATGAGTGCTGTATACCCTTTTGATGGCATCGATGAGCCAGTGAGACTTACAGCTGAGGGTAGAAAACGCCGACTGGACAAAGAAAACCACAAAAAACAACAAAAGAAATAAGGTTCCTCACTCAGGTGGTGGGTTAATACCTACTGTCACATGTCAACACAAGGCTACTGCGACCGGTTTGAGAGAGAGAGAAAGAGAGAGAGAGAGAGTGTGTGTGTGTGAGAGAGAGAGAGTCCATTTGTGTGTGTGTGTGAGAGGGAGAGAGAGAGAGAGAGAAAGAGAGAGAGAGAGAGAGAGAAAGAGACAGAGAGAGACAGTGAGAGAGAGAGAGAGAGAGACAGAGAGAGAGATGAATGATGCAGATTCCATCCTTTTCACTTTCCCTGTACCAGGGACATTTATATTCATACATTTATCCAGTCCCTGAGTCCCTGATGTCATATTTTGCATGTTCACACATAACGCACATAAACAAGCAACTTTTAGGAAATAAATGAATGGATTTATAGTGCTTTGGATAAAAAACCTTTTAATTTATAATCAACAAAACTGTTGTTTGATTTAACAATCATTGTTCAACATGTTCAGACTGAGCCAACAAACCATTTTAACAGGATAAATTCAATATTAACAAAATGTGTGGTTGTAGGTAAAAAATGTCATTTTCCTGAAAACTATCATAATGGATTTATGTCGTTTTGGAAAAGAGCTCTTCATATAATAAAGGATAAAGGATATTCAATCTTGAATTTCTATTTATGAATAAATTATTAATTAATAATTAATCTGTGTTCTTTTTAAAACGGTAAATAAAAATGTCAATGGACCACAGGGGAAAAATACAGCCCAAAAACTTGTAAGATACATAAGAGAGCCATGGTATATTAGTGTAGTCCAAGAATGGGCTTTAAGGTCACATGTACCTGAAAATATCTATTTTAAAGAATAATATGTCCTAGGGCGATGATTGCAAAAATTATTGAACTATATAACTTCTATAAAGTTACTGTTAATGTATGTCATTATTAAACTTGGACGGTAGAACGGTCATCTGACAAAGCTGGTAAACAGTTAAAAAATCTCTTATTGAAGCTTAATTCCTTCAATTTTGACCCTAAACCCAAATTTAGGATCACTATAGTGCCAGGTTTAGCCAAAATGTGAGCCTGCAGAAGAGTCCTATTAAAAGCCAATTTATTTATTTATTTTACTGAAAAGAACATCTGGCCTGTAAGAGTAGCTGAGATTTGAAGGTAAGACTATGTTCCCTGCTGAGTTACAGCAGACATGAAGTCTGGACTTTAAAGTTAAAGACGAATTAAAAAAATATAAAAATTAACAGTGGTTTGCAAATTAAAAAAAGAAAAAAGATTGTCCTAATGTCTAATATTGATTGACAAATCTCCATCAAAATTGCAATATGAAATAATATTTGATGCTACAATAATCACTAAGGCTTTAGGGCAATTAAGGGCAAATAAACGGTTCAACCCTAATCCAACACACCTGGTCCTAATATTCCAGAAGACTTATTAGATGGATCAAGTGTGTTAGAGTATGATCGGCATGAATTTTACAATACAGTAGACTTACAGAAACAGAGCTGAACCAGTTGACTTTTCTAAGCTTGTTCAAGTTTTTAATATCATTTATTTATTTTAGTCTTCAATATCATCTAACCAATATTCTCTCATGCTCACTGAACTGCATTTCAAATGAGATGGATGATGCCATTTAAGCACTACTTTGTAAATGTTGGAACATAATGGAATTCAAATTAAACCTTGAGGAACACCGCCCTTTACCTTGGATTGACCAGAGTAATCATTCACTTACTCCTTAAAATACCCTCAAGCATGTCATGAACTCTGAGCTTGGGTTACTTTGCACCAGAGGAACTTTCACATCGCTGTATCCCCATTATTCATGGAATGGAATACACCTGAGACTCAAAAAAGAGCTCATGATCGAAAACGAGTGCCTGTCCCCTGTGCTCTCTGCAGGCGGCCCAAACTCCGTGTTCACCCAGTTAAATGGCTGCACACACCTGACTCTTTTCCAAATGGCTGCCATAAGAAGTCCCACAATCAATATAAAAGTCTTCCAAACTTGCTCCAGCACATTTATTGGCAGGTGTGCTGGAAGCATTACTCCTGGGTCCACAACATTGATAAACATAATTCACAAGCTTCCCACTGCAACTGTCCTAGTTTTTAACTTGCCAACAAAAATAGATATTAATGCTGCAAGCGGGAGCTAGCATCCATCAACACCTCGACTTACTATATGTCCATGTTGTTAAAAAGCAGTTTGTAGCCCTATTACATTCTGGTCATGAGTATCTTGACTGTGGTTCTCAAAAATTTCAGTAACAATCAAGATCATGATTTCTTTTTTAAAGCAGACAACAAAAGTCATGAACTTTCATAACCTTTTCTCACAACATCTTAGGGAAACAGCAGCCAGGACTAAATGTATGTATATTTCATGTTCTAAATCTGTAACTTTAGATATTTTATTAGTTTAGATAGATAGCTTAGATATACATTCTGTAGTCTAAAGAGTAACTCTCATGAAGAGTCAATGAATAACTATTTATATCTCTCTATATTTCTGCGTTCTCATTAGCAGGAAAATATCCTAAAATATATTTTAAAAATTATATACTAATGGTATGTTTTTTATGCCTCATTATGGCTGAACCTTTTAAGATGGCATGAGGTTTAGTGAATTAAAAGAAACCCCAACATATTTATACAAATTGAAAATATCGAGAGAGGGACTGGTCTATATTATGATTGATCATTAATTAAAATGTTGCATGTGTATAGCTTTATAGTTAATGTGTTTTACATAGAATCATGGATTCCTGTTATCATATGTGTGTTCTGGCCATTTTGGAGCGTGCTTAACTAGAGGGGAATTTTCTTGGACTGATTGTAACAGTGGAATGTCTGATTAGGCTGTAAAGAAATACCACAAAACAAGCAGTAATTAGATGGCATTTACCAAAGTATAACACTGCACATGTGTACAAACTGACATCCACATCTGTTTTTTATTTTCTTTTTTATATTGACTCTATTTTATTTATTTCCCTATTATTCACAGTGTCATGTCAGTGTTCTGTATTGTGTCCTTGAGCTCCAGGGGGACTGTCCTGTAACTAATGATTATAAGTAACTTTTGATAAGGGCGTCTGCCATATGGCACTAATGTAGATGTAAATGTAAATATAATAATGTGTACATGCAAATGTTGTACAGGTTTTTAAACACCTAGATGAAATGCTCATGAATTAAACAAGTTCTGATTTTAGTTCTATGCTTTTAAACCAATAATTAAATGGGGGCGTGGGCAGTGCTTCAGATGACCATTGCAGATATTGAAAAGACAATGGCCCACAGTCCAACAAACATTTCCCTAATTCTTGTTCCACTTGAGGCAGCTTTCACAGTGCTAAAATCTGGAAATGGAGTCAGTAAAGACCCGAGGTTTACTCAAAGTCCCATTACAGAAATGCTTCCAGTCATTGTGTAATTTTCGTGTACATTAGAGTTTAGATTCTCTGCTTGAACCGGCCCGAGCCCTGCCACTGCCGCTGTCCTCGGGTCGGGTCGAGCATTTGATTTTTTTAATCATCACACGTATTTAAACCAATTGTCAGGTTTAAATCAGGCTCGGGACGATAATTACAGTTAATGTGTCGGGCCGGGCTGGGCTTGGGCACAAGGTGCGCGGGCTCGGGTCGGGTCGGGTCTCATTTATTGGGCCCGATCTAAACTCTAGTGTACATTATAACTACAGCAGTTTGGCTGCTTCTCCTGTAGTGAATACTGAAACCCATGTAAGTTTGACAGCATTACTTTACTTGTTGCATTTTTCTCAGTGGACTTATCTGGCGTGCTGTGTGCTTTTACTGATGTTTAAAACCCTTTGGTGTTCCCAGTTAAATGAAGCGTGATGTTGGATAGCGTTCGATTAATGGTTTTCTTCATTAAACATTGCGTTAACAGGTCACAGCACTAACACAGCATGTCCTAATCACACTAATCACTTTTTATTGACGTAAAGCTGTTCTGCGCTGGGTTAAAAGGAGGAAAAGAGGTGGAAAAACTGAATTGTGTCTAGAGGCTAATTATCCATTAGCATCTCTTCCAAACTTCTCCATGCACAGATTGTGTAAACTCAGGACTGAAATGGGCAATAAAAAGGCACAGCTTCTCTTTATAACTCACCTCATTCACTCACGCAATGTATGCCAGTAAATGGGCACATAAGTGGAGAAAGTACTGTGCTGAATGGTTTTGACACAGCTAATGCAATATGCTAAATGTTTGATATATGTTACGGTTTATCACATGGCTTTGGTTCCACCTTTCCCTTTCCATCAGCAGCTACCAAGAATCTGTAAAAGGAGCTCTGAATGAGACTTTATGCAAGACAGCTAATCAGTGTCTATTATTGATGGGGTGACCAGTCAAGGGACCAGTCAGCACTTTAAAGTAGGTTAGCTGTCTGCGTGCTTAAGTTTGTTATTGCTTAAACGTCCTACATGAGGCAGAATTTCTGATAATGGTGTATTGTGACTCTACTGTATATATAAGCAAAAAGGTCTTGTCAGTGAATTACTCCATTTTCACTACACACTTATACAACACTGTTTGAAAAATGGTATTTATGATGTCACAAAACACAGAGCATTTATGTACACTGATCAGTGCAAACATTAAAGACACAAACAGGTGAAATAAATTACATTAACTCGTTAGGGTAACACCTGTCAAAAAATGGTGTACATTAGGCAGCATGTGAACATAGCTTTTCAAGTTGAATAGTTGGAAGCTAAACAAATGAGATCTGAGAGATTTAAGTGCAAAATGTCTATTCTGTCATATGTGAACACAGCATGGCACACAGTGTGAGCAGCTTGAAATAATTCCTCTACATTTAACCAGAGCGGTAGAGAAAACAGAGTGGCGACACTTCCGTAGGGTCCCATTTAAAGCAATGGGGGCGGTACTTCTGGCCTACTACCGCGTTATAGGGAGCCTCTAAAGTTCCAAACAACAGAAACGTGCCACTTACTCACATTGGTTTTTGGTGCTGTTTGTGATGTAATTTCACAATTTAACATAGTGTGTTCCTGATTAAATAAACTTCATACATTTTTAATCAAATGTACATATGTGCTAGCTAGCTACAAGCAGAGCAACAATAACACCCGAGAACTACTGTTCTTGTGTAATAACTTTAGTGTAATACCATATGTGCACTCCATGCTGTTAGGAATCCTAATTATCTATGTGCAATATACACTGTTTCTATTATACTGTTGTGTGCAATAATCTGCTGTCATTGTTAACATTTAATTATTTGTCTCTAGCTTTTCATTTACATCATACTAAAGTTTGATGTTGAACAACAGTTGTGTTGCCCATTTGTTTGATTCAATATCATTTTTAATAATCTTCTTTATCGGGCCACCTTTTTTTAGTGTTAGGGTGGTGTATGAATATTTTGGGGGCAGCATCTGCTATTAGCTTGAGTTGGCCTTTTTTGTGGAAATGAATTGGTCATCTTCAAAGTGTATTTACAGTGAGGCTTGTAAGATCAGTTTTAACTCAAACACCCAATGGCCAGTTAAACTAAATCACTGGCATCATTGTACTCTACATTTTAAAGCATTGTGTCCTTTGAAATGTGAAGAAGGCATAATTACCTTTAACCTGTCCAAATTTATTGTACATGACAATGCATGTCTCCCTTGTTGTATTTTTTTGTATTTCCAGTAATTCCATAGTTTTTTTTTTAATTCTATAATTTTTTATGATGCATCCATTATATAATGTTGAACATTAGAACTCCCAAAAATACTGCAGATTGGTATATGCAATGGATTCAAGCCTTATGGAAATAGGTGCTAATGCTTGGATACTAATGCTACAAACCTTCTCTGAAAATAAAACATGAACAAAACTGCAAAACTGTACAAAACTGACATTGATAATATGCAAAAATATATAATAATGACACGTGTACTTGTGATATATTTTAATATTTACCGCTAAAAACGTAAAATACTGCCGTCAGCTCAATAGAGGACTATGGCAGAGCAGCGTTTGTTTTGAACTATTTGGGCTTCCATGGACCACGTGACAGGACACGGCGGCGAGATCAAAGTGTGTCGCAACTCTCTCTCTCTATGGCTCTGCATTTAACCATTCAGGAACACAGGGCTCTGGAAGCAGTGTTGGGTTGGTAAAAATGTATACTAGCAAAGGTATACTAGTTAATTTGATTAAGTATGCTTAAATATAATTATAGCAAGTATACAGACCATGTACTTGTAGTGTACGAGAAAATATACTAATTTAATACACCTTCTGACTAATTTGGAATATTTTTATGTTTATAAAACTATATAATTTGTAAGGTAATTTTAAGTTTACAAAAGTATAAGTTTTATATACTTCCTTTATACGTATCAGTATAAGTCAAGTATAATTCACTATACTATTCTTAAGCATGTAAAATATAGTATAGAAAAATAAAATTTCAGTTCTCGTATAAAATAAGAAAACTTCTAGTACACTTGAACTTTTGTTAAAACTAGAGAACCAGTGAACAGGATTTCCACAGCTCACTGATGCAGGGAGTGAAGACTAGCCCACCTGGTCTGATCTCACACTGAAGAGCTACTGTAGCACAAATTGCTGGAATTGATTATGTTGGCTCTGATAGAAAGTTTTTGTGTATCGATACACACAGCTGCAGACTAATAACAGAGCCATGTCTTGCCTCACTGGGTCAGAACTATTTTGGCGATATGAGGGAGACCTTCACAATAGAAAGTTGGTTTTAATGTTATGACTGACAGATGTATATGTACCTATTTAATCCAGCATGAAAATGCAAGATGCAAGAACAATGCAGGACATGCACATTTCAAGCTCCTGTTATAGCTTGAGAATGCAAATCAGTAAACACAACACTGCCTAAGTCCATCCGCTGCATGATAAAAAGATAGTGATGGTGACATTATAGTTTAAATATAGAAGAGCAGGTTTTTCTCCATGGCTCATTGCCCAGTTAAGGTAATAGCTGACTCCCTGCCCATGCCTCTGGACTATTTTCTTATTGATGAATTACTTTTTACGGCCTGCTTGCTTTTCTGCGCCAACACGCCATCCATCTCTGATGAAAATTGAGATCAGGCTGCTGGCACCACCAGCAGAACTGACTGCAGTGACATCAGATTCTGGCCACCGGTTCTTATTTGAGCAACAATGCACTATATTACTGTTTTTTTCTGAGAAATAAATACATTAAGGCATGTGGGTAATGGAGCTACATTAGTTTGGAGTTTTCCTCAATGCATATGGTAAAGCACCAGCATTAACTTGCAGTATGATCTATTCTCATCTAAATTAAGCTTGAGTACCAGTTAGAACTCATTGAATTGTTTTAGCTATAGAGCTTTTCATTAGTTTTTCAGATTGGGAAGGGCTGTAAGAGAATGCCATCTGTGCACCTACCCACCAGCCATACTGCTTATACCTGGATCTCCGCTCATAAGATGTCAAATCTTCTGTTTTCCTGTTCATAAAGGAAATTCTGGACAACACTTCTGTAAAGTGGAATTACTGGAATTACTCGGGTATAGTCACATTTAAAAAGGAAAGGAAAATAAAATAAAACGAATTTTGAAAAGTGTATAAATATTTTTAAAAAATTTAAATTTGAGACGAACACAATTCAGCGTAAATATGTTTGGCTGAACAACAATGTAGCAAAAATCAATTGCATTTAAAGAGTGAGTCTTTAGAATCTTGTTGAAAACAAACAAAACATATAATTAAAATAAAAAAAATTCCGTGTACAATAACGATTAAAATCTATAAAAATCTCGACATGCGCTGGCTCGTAAAACGAAACTAACGCAATGTGTGTTCTACATGGACTACCTACAGCACTACATGCGTGCACTGACAGACACCACTGCATGCAGAAACAGTCAGCAACCCAATGAGAATTTTTATTCAATCTCAGCACAGATTTATCCGTACCGGATACTCGTTTCAGACGAGTGTCTGGCTCATCCCTACTCTGTACCATTAAAGTGTGGCAACTCAAGAAAACTGTCCAATATTGACCTTTTTAAGGAATATAGCAGGTTAGAAATGTGTATAATACAGGGAGAACACAGTGATTGATTTGAGGTCATGCCTGTTGAAGCAGAGGACACCTGGTAAAAGATCTTTCTGGTTTAATGTTAAACTGATGTAATTTTCACCTACACAGTGCATCTTCACACAGTGTAGATTATAGGTAGATTATCCTGAGTGTTCTCAAAAAAATGTTAGTTTCCAGATGCCGCTGTGAAAGGAAGAGGTACATTAACAAGAGATAGTATGTGACTTTATGCAAAAATATCAATCCACTAACATAATATCAATTTAACTAAACATAAATATAATACAAAAAATAAGAACATTTTTATTTATTACAAAAATAAAAAATGTGCAATAAAATATTCCCAATATGCCATAAAAATATATATGTGCAATTTGATTATTCACTTGGACCTTTATTTAACATGCAGAAGGACAAAAAAAGATTTTTCCATCTTTTCACTGAGAAATTTCATTCTATTTGGTAAACATAAATGAATTTAGGAATTGGTGGAGCACATGCCAAAAAAAGTTGGGACAGAAGGAAGTTTACCACTGGGTCACACAAATTAATTGTTGGGAACTGAAGAAACTAACTGTTGCAATTTTGCAAGTGGAGTTTTTGTCCATTTTTGCTGTATACAAGACTTGAGCTGCACTTTTTACCAGGAGATGTATGTGGACTGCAGGCCGGACATTCACACACATGCGCTCTATGTTTACGAAGCTACACTTTTGGAATTTGTGCTGAATTGGTCATGGCATTGTCCTGCTGAAATATTCAAGGAGTTGTGGGAAAAGGCATTGTCTTGACAGGAGCAAAATTCCAGTGTAAGCTTCTGCATCAATGGTGCCTTCATACACAACCATGAAAAAAAATCTTCATTATTTCCTAGTTATTGCTTTTATAAATGTACATGTCACTACTGTTTTATCCATTGTTTCACCATTTGATTTGAACTTATGCCATGGGATAACTTATGCCATGGGATAAAATTTTGGACAGCCTTTTTCATCATTGGCAGGTAGAATCAGACATCAGTTTTTCCCAGAAACTGAAACTGGACTCATCTGACCAAAGAACACATTTACATTTCCTTTTGGTACATCTCAGATGTGTTCAGGCTCAGAGAACTTCATTCCCAATGTGATGTCTAGCTTTGTCTTTGTATAACAGTTCGGGGGAGCATTTCTTGATGTGTATCCTACTTGGGTTCAGCGACAATAAATTCCCAAAACACACCTGAGACCATGTGCCTATGGCCGTCACAGTTACATGACTGTTTCTATGAAAATACAGTAATAAGTTCACACATTTAGCAGTGGTTTCCACCCTTGACCTTCCTGCACAGATATTTCACCTGACTCCCTTAATCTCTTCACAGTGCTATTACCTATTGATTGTGTGTTGCAGGGAATTTATTCATTTGTTCATAAACATGTTTTCTTCGTCCTTTTGCTTGTTTCAAGTTGCGTCAGGTTTTCAGTTATTTCAAGTAAATGACCAATTTACAGGTTTTAGATTTGACTACATTTTTTAAAAGAAAAGGGAGTTCTCTATTGAGCAAATTGTCAGAATAGCCATGAAGAAACATATGCTCAGGAAAGGTAACTCAGAGAACAAAGAAACACATGATTATTGACAAACCAACTAAACTTAAAGTGCTAACATGTGCACTCCATATAAAACAATAAAAGGTTAAACAAATAAACTGTAAATCAAGCAAAGTATTTAATGTGGATTATTTAAACATAACAGTATAAGTGACTGTAAATTGCAAAGTATACCGGTGGAATACAGGATAATAATCCCCCGTGCAGCTGGAGAGATCACAGGCATCTATGTATGTAAACCAATCCCCCGATATCACAGGGGTTACATTCCAAGAGCACCCGCCTATCGTGAGGCTGTTTATAGTGTAAACCTTAAATATTTCCCCAAATATGCTTCCAAAACACTTTGATTTCATTTTAAACTCAATACATTAACCTTAAAGAAAATGTAAAAATAAACCTGTATCTATTCTAAACAGATTACACTGAACTCCTGCAGTGCTAAATTGTATATACTGGTGTTACCCCTGTATAGACTGTACTACAATTCATGCAGCATGGTTTCTTTGATATAAGCAGGGTAAATACATTAATAAATGTATTTAATTTACAGTAATAATTTACTGAGTTTTAAGAAGAACAAAATAAAAACATGAGAATACGCTCCATGGGGGAAATTCTGGACTGCAGCTCTGTCAAAGAGCAGCAGAGAGAATTAAATAACATTCTCGGATTGGCTACTTTCATGCCTCTTGCCTCTAAGTAGAATGGTATTTCACCATCCCAAGATGTGCTTTCGTTGTGTTCTCTGGAAAGTACCAAAAAAAGTATAGTTTTTATATGGAACTGAATTTATATATTTCTATTACAAAATTAGTAAATTATATTTTTCCCTTGGTTGGTTCTCAAGTAAAATCAGCGATTGCTGAACTGCACAAAAACAGGAGGTTACTGTATATCTGTGTGAGTGTATCTGTGCTGAAACCTCATTTCTGATGCTTTAGTGTATGGAGCAAGTGATATACACAGCAAGTCTCCTTTGGAATTCCATTTCTGTGGCATGACTGTAAAAATCTGAGCAGAGCAGACTGACAGTTCAGAATCAAGAACAAATGTCACTGCTATGTGAGTAAAAGTACCTTTGCATGACCCCATCGCCTACCATTTTAAATCATTATGGATACCAGTACATGTGAAAAAACATAAATGTAATGCTTTCATGGATGTGCATTTAATGTACCGTCCACCCCATGCTCTGGAAAAAAGCCAGCATTTTATTAAGATCAATTTAGGATCCTGATGCTGCTTTAGTGCTGTGAGAGCAAGAGATACACTAACAATAATATGCGATGCCATATTTGACTAAAATAACTACACTCTGGTTAAAAAGGCTTGTAAATTTTGACATAACATGTATGACATCCTGTTGCATTTGTTGTGTACCTGTTTAAGAAAGTGAAAAGGCAAGGTCTGAAATGATTCTATTTTCAGTGATAGGACATTTAACTGCAAACATACACTCTATGGACAACAGAATTGGGACACCTGACGGTTACACCAACATAGATTTAATAACGTTGCATTTCAGTACTATTACAACCCCCTGGCGTGGAGTATTTCTGTGGCAGGTTGTGCACCAGTCTTTCTGTAGAGCACTGATGTTAAATGAGAAGGCCTGGCTCCCAATCTCTTTCCTAGTTCCTCCTAAAGGTGCTGGGTGGAGCTGAGGTGAGGACTCTGTGCAGTCAGTCAAGTTCTTCCATACGGAACTAAGCCAACCATGTCTTTAGGGAACTTGCTGGAATGAAAATAGCCTGCCCCAAACTGTGTCATATTACAGCATATTGGTGGTGTTTAGTGGTTATCACATTCAACTAACACACAAAAGTCCCTGGTTCGGCACCAGGCAAAAACACGTCTTATGCAGGTTGGTGCAGCTGCTCTCTTAGCTATGTACAAATGCTCAGGTACAGGTAGTCAATGGCATATTCATGCAAATATAAATCTGTCAATCACCTTGCAGAAATTCAAAGCATGTAGGCGGGGTCAAGATCATGTTCTGAAGGTTTACCAGATGCTCAGCATGGGAAATAAAGAAGACTGAAATGACTTTGAACACAGTTGTGCTTTCTCATGCAACATTTTGCTTTTGTGCTGCACTAAATATGGGTATTGATACAATGTACACATGATTCTAATAGAGCAGGAAAGCAGTCATATCTGAAGAGATTAGACTTGTTTCTGTCTGGCAGCACTACGTTTTGACAAAAGAGCAGCTGTCTCAGACGCCCCAGGAGACGGAGTGCCAGCAGGGGCCGGCTTAGTGTAGTAGTGATCATGTTTGCCTCACATGTGAAAAGTCCCTGATTTGAAACTGGGCCCAAACATGTCTTATGCATGTTGGAGCAGATGCTCTCCTAACTATATACAGTGGGGAAAAAAAGTATTTAGTCAGCCACCGATTGTGCAAGTTCTCCCACTTAAAATGACGGCAGAGGTCAGTAATTTTCATCATAGGTACACTTCAACTGTGAGA
>JBBKCR010172065.1:0-15203 GCA_037577295.1 Ladigesia roloffi | reverse complement strand
ATCCTCCCAAACCCCAGTTAGTAAAGCAGGCATGGGAACAAATTTCAGTGATTGTTTCCTCGTTTTCCGATAAAAGAAGGAAAACCCAACTGTGCTGTAAAAGGTACAACGACGTGAGGAGAAGGGGGAAACAAAACTCTCCTGCCAAAGGAGAAGACTGGGAGAACCGAGAGGTGGAGGTTGAAACCAAGATGACTGCGGGAATGACTGATTTGGACAGTAAGAATGAGTCATGACTGGAGCCAGGATAGTTTGCTAAGACGTGTGTGATTTTACAAGTACCATCGCAAACTATTTGGACACTGATGGAATGGGTTCCCTTGCGATTTATATAAATCGATTTATATAAATCAGAGCATTCTCTGATGGGGCACGTAGCACCAGGGAACCCATAATTAACCAAGAAGACCAGTTTTACACGCTGCTGGTCACCAGGGGTCACTGGGAACTGGATATATTCCCTGGCATGTCGGACAACACCTGATGTGACTGCACGTATAGCCGAACTTACAGCAGGCTGTGTTATGCCTCCAATTGGACTAAGTTCTGAAATGACCCAGTAGCTTAGAAATGCAGTGCTGCCGTTACCTTCACAGCGATAGGAAGGGCATAGGGACTCAATGAACAAGATTCCAGGTCATCTGCCAAAAGGTGACAGATGTCTGTGACGACTTGGCGGGATAGGTGCACCTATGCCTACATTCTTCCTCGTTTCGGGAAAGATAGGTTTGCCTGGGCCGGTATACTCTCTCACTCCGACGTTGAGTGAGCCTTTGTCCCATTAGATACTTCATATGGAGAACATGGGAACGAGTGTAACTATCTTTAACAGTGGAAGGAAGACATATAAATACAACATATCTAACCAAAATATGATTTCTCAGTGATGTAGTTCCATGTTTTTTGACAACCTAGCTTGAAATGTGTATTTATTTACCTATGTGTCCGTCAAATAGCCCATAAGTTACTTGTTATTAATTTTTGCGAGTATTATCTGTATTTTTATCCCTGTAGTATACTGGACTTTTACATCAATATTTCAAAACCTTGTGGCTTAAAAGGGGTTAAAGATAGAGACTTAATGTAAATTAGACAAATGTTGGGCATGACCTGAAGTTTATGTAGGGTATAAATATTCTCATCTAATTTGCATATTATGACGTCACGAAGTGGCAGACATCTTTAATTTCATTATATTCAGGAAACAGCTGATATTGAACTGATGTTTGGAAGTTATTTTCTTTCTTTTTATCTTTTTGTCATTTTATCCTCATTCATTATGATCAGGAAAAAGGAAACCAACAATAAAACCGAATAAAGTCGTAAAATATTGCTATATTTTCATATCAAGACGTCATCATGACTGTAACAGACTGTGGGTACAAATATCCTGTAATGTAGCATTTCTATTCCCTACCTCTAGTTGGCAGACATGTAGTACTTTGATTCAAGATGAAAATGTTGAGCAGTGAGAGAGTGGACTTCTGTTTTCAGTGTGTAAGCATGTGGGATTTGTGGGGAAGAAATGCCAAATGGCTAATAAAAAGTTGTCTGTTGATGATGTCTTGCAAATTATATTCACCGGTTCTGAATCTGTAGGGGAAGATTTGCCTTTTACCATGATTTACCAGGAGACACGCGAGAAAGTGCTCCAAGTGGAGGGTACTGAGGATCCCTCCTCACATGTCGATCACGGCTGCTTGTGGCGCCGAAACGCTCAGATCTGTCATGCCTGGCAGGGATGCTTGTGGAGCGGCGACACAGCTCACACGCCCGTCGATTGGAGCACGAATTTCTCGCATATCTCCCAGAACAAAAGGCAAATCTTCCCCTTCAGATTCAGAATCGGCGAATATCATCTGCAGGACATAATCAATGGCCAACTTTTTATTAGCCATTTGGTGTTATTTTCTCCTACATAATCTAAATCCAACACGCTTACACACACTAAGAACAGAAGGGCACTGTGTGTCTGCTCCCGTCAATAACACAAGGATCATTTCAATTGCTTTTTACTCAAAACTTTGAATAGGATGATGGCGAAATTTTCGTACTGGATCAAAGTACTACATGTCTGCTAACTAGTGGTAGTGAATACAAATGCTCCATTACACGATATTTGTAAATACAGTCTGTTTAAGTCATGAATACGTCTTGTCGCAAATCTGCTTAAATGGTTAAAATAATCATGGTGTGATGTATGTGATATACATTTGAATTTTATATTTCGAGGACTCCATAAAGTTTTCCTTCACAGGAAAATGTTTTTAATGTGCGCTGCTGTTCGCTCCTGCTTATGAAAGAAGCAGCATGTGCGCGCATTGTGAACTCTTCCATATCCCAAAGCATCAGGCGTCCATATGATAGCCTTTGAACAATGCGCAAATTATTACAAACCAGTTTTTTTCTGGTCAGTGGCGAAATGACTTTCACTTCTAGAAATAGCAAATTTGCGCTATGTGCCACAACACAAACCTTCTTTTCAGTGACACGCCGGACACAGTGCAAAGCCATCTGCTATCTTGACAACATGCATTTCTTCTGGAAAAAAGAATGATGCGCTCGCACAAAATAGCAATGATGGGTTGCGCAAGTCGCGAAAGCACGGTGTGCCATGTGCATTATCGGGCCCTTCTAAACTTCTAGACTTCTAAACCTCATGAAAAAAAAAGAAAAACCCAAACTACCGCTGCACGCTGAGACAGATGTCTGGTGTTTACCTTCAGGTGAGACTGAAGAGGAGCAGTGGGGTGAGAAACTTCTGTCCGCTTAACTGTCCCGGCCGGCGACCTGTGGAGACCACTTCCCCAGCGGGAGCCCATCAGGCCTTCACCCATGCCATGCCAGGCCGACACGGCAGCTGAAACACCAACAGACCCACCCAGGCAGAGCGGAGCGGCGCCACCCAGTGACCAATGAGCTGAAACGTGATTATGATTCCATCCATAAAGCTTTCAGTCCTGCTCCCAGCTCATGTTTAGGAGGTGGTAAAAACATCATTCAATGTACGTGTTATTAGAGGCTCTTCTTGCCATGGAAAATTCGATTTAGCTAGCAGGGCTTCAGAGTTTGATATGACAATGCACTGGTGCAATTTTTATCCAGCAAAAATAAAGAGCAGCTAAAGTGTACCTTATGTTAATTTTTCCTGTTTATGTTACACAGCTTTTTTATGATAAATGTAGCTTATAATTATAATAGAACCCTCTCACTGTAAGGCAACAACACTAACCACTGTGCTACTGTGTGATACTTATAAGATTTATAAAAATCAGAATCAAATTATTGATTCCAAATGTAATTTTAGAGTCACTTTCACATAATGTAATATACAAAGGCTCTTTGTTCAGCCTTCTTGACCTAAATGAGATCAGTTAAACAATACAGTGAGATAAACAACAGTGAGATAAACAATAAGATCCAAAAGAAAACTTGGATGACTGAGGAATAAGTTTGTTCCACATCTGAAATCCACAAAATTACTTCTGCTAAAGTGGGGAAAAAAGAAACATGTGAGAGTTCAATGATCACCAAACAAACAATGTATTTTTGATGGGATAATCTTCGGAGTTTAAGGTTCTCACAGCAAACTAAAAAGCTAAAAAGCCAATTCCGGTATAATTATATGATACAAAATTATTTGAGATAATACAATATCATATGATATATCGCTATACTGTATTTCCTTGCTTGCTGCACATCTTTTAGTGCAACAGAAAGAAAAACAGTCAGTAAGGCTCCAATAAGATTAGTGTAAGATTGCAGTATGTTTGCTGTAAGGTTGCAGAAATGTCTCCATGAGAGTAACCCTGTTCAGAGAAGTAGGTTAACAGGCGCAATGTAAGTTCAAACAGCAGCTGAAAGGGCAAATTTGTATGTCGAGTGGGAGATGGGCTCAGAAGGAAGCATTTAATTTAATCTAGCATGCTCTAGCCTACACACGACAGCAACCCACGACCTGTCAACGGCACCGCAGAGCATTTAGACCAATTCAGCTCAGTCCGTCTGATCATACCCAGGACCCCAGTCCCACGCATGGCTGCAGTCCTGCTTCACTACTTTCCAATAAAGTGAGCCATAAATTATACAGCATTTCAAAAGTTGCATCGTATGAATTATCTGTCAAATATTTCCTATTTGTGCGTCTAAAGAAAAAGAAAAGTGATCCAAATATAGAATGTGTGGATATGTTATATAGAATGAGAAGGGCAAGAATGTGAAACTGTGCTAATTGGGACTAATGTTGTGCTTTCTGGAGCCTAGATGACTGAGCTTGGTTCTGCGAGGCTGTCTGGCAAGGCTGGTGGTCCGTCAGTGAACTGCTGCAATAACAGAATAGATGTCTTTTGTCACCCAGTTAATGTGTTTATTTTCCAAAAGCCTTCCTCTGTGAGAATAAGGATCACAGCCCATGTGTGAGCTTTAGAGGCTTGTCGGTCAGAACAGATAAACCATGTTAGAAAACAGTGGCTTAGAACAACATTTAAGCCATGCTCCTGAAAAAAAATGATGGATGTACAGAAGAAACCAGTTTCTTTCCAATCTCAGTATATTCGCCAAATGAACACAGCCTGCATGAAGTGAATCGGCCGCTATCAAGCCTTTCATCATGCTGCACAACTTGCGTACTGTAGAGAAGTTACACTTTTGATGCTTGTGCTTGGGAGTGTAAAGTGATTTAGGCCTGTGAGGGAGGTGTTATCCTATCGTTCGTTAGCATTTATTCCAGCCAAATTATTCCAAGCCGTTCTCTGAGTACAATAACATTAGCTTTCACCATGACTGCAGCTGTCCAAGAGCTGTTAAAAAACACAAGCTGTTCAAATAGCACTCAAATAGCGTTCAAATAGCGCTCAAAGGCACCAACTCTTTTATTGAAACGAAAACCGGCCCTTCCTTGAATGTAAGGCTCACGGTCCCTCACCAAGAGAGGTAGTGTTCAAAGAATTGGTCCCCTCCTTACTGCATGATTTGGCATGGCTTACGAACTGTGCCAAGGTCACTAGCCTTATTGGGTCACTCTTCCAGAGAAGCACATATCTCATGTGAACGGGGGGGTGGCTGAGCTCCTGAGCTAGATCTGAGTTACAGATGTGTGAAGCCACATTCCCTATCACTAGGTCACAACATCTAAAGCAATGAAATAAAAAAAATCTCAAATCTCAAATATACATGGTCAGAAGTGCATCTCTATGGTGCCTTATATCCACGAATTAGCATCATGTTTAAATCAACAAATAGATTGTTATTGTTTTCGTTATTAAACTGCACTTTATTATCTTTAACCTCTAAAACTTCGAGAGTATTTTTCCAGTTTATGCACAACTGAGCCAATATAACAATATGATATCTCCCTTTTTTACAGCACAAATCCACACAAAAACATTTCGGAAATCTTTAGCTTACACAGATTAATAATGAGAAATCTGTTGAGATATTGTAAAAACATAACATCAAACCATATACAAATATTTACCAGGAAAACAAGTCTGTTCAAGAAGTTATAGTTCTCTTGGCCTGTACTACTTAAACTTCCCCAGCCCACCAATTCACCCCCACCCCCCACAACCCCCCATTGCACTGAACCTCATGCTCACATACACACCACTTCCACCCCTTTTAGACTACTGTATTTCCAAACATAATGAAGTTTGGGTTCTTTTTATTTTAGAATTTTACTATTCTACATAGCATAAAAATCGTGAAATGAACCTTCCTGTGGCAACTGAAGCTCCACTGTTGGCCTCAAGTTGCAAAGCCTCCAGGTAAGGAAGAACTTTTGTATAAGACCAATATTAGCTGCTCTGCTCTTCCAACACACTTGTACTTCATTTGAGGGCTGAGGGTTAAGAATGGACCAAATTATCCAACACACAAGACTCAAGCCACTGCTCTGTCTACCTATGCTATGGGACTTTTGTCCATTATCATTGACAACAGTACATCACACAGCCTGTGAATGTGAGGCAAGCTATATGCTTTTGCAGTGGCCTCCTAGTTAATCTTCCAGCTTGTATGATAACACTCTAATAGAAGGTTCAGATCACAGCTGCCCAGCTGGTCATCCACCCCAAAAGTTTGCATGTCACCCTAATGCTAATTGACCTACATTGGCTAACTATGGCTGCCAGAATTAAATTAAAGTTACTAACTCTTGTCTGCAGAGAGACGTCTGGGTCTGCACCCAGCTACTTTAATCCTGTTATTCAGAATTACGTTCCTAATTGCTACCTCCACTCTTGCAAGGAATATCATCTGGCTCTGCCATCATTACACACAAGGCATACCCAGTCCAGACTCTTCTCATTCGTGGTTCCCCGCTGGTGGAATGAGCTGCCAAAGTGAGCCAGATACCACAGGATCCTTCTTCAAAAACCTCCTAAAGGCACATTTGTTCAGAGAGCATCTTCTTAGCACTTAGAACGCTCCTGTGCTTCTCACACTGTCCTGAAACTCGAGTGTTTTCTCGTATTGTAAGTCAGTTTGGATAAAAGAATGAAAAGTTATGCAATATCATGTAATTTCTCGATAACTTTGAGATGCGTTGATGGAGACCACATGGAGGAAAACACCTAGCCCACATCGCAGCAGGGGGAAAGTGTTTTGTACCTTAAAGTGCAGGGAATGGGAGACAACATCAGAGAGGTGAATGTGTGTGTAGAAGCAGGAATGCACTATTTATCCAGAAGTACAGACTGAGCCAGGCATAAGTCACAGCCACATGATGAAAGAGAGTTTCCCTCCATCTGCATTATCAGTCCTGAATACCAGCAGTCATGGGGGGAAGTGCTGCAGAGTAAATTTACGGTCAAATTCACTCGAGGGCTGAGCAGGCTGTTACAAATGAAACATGTTTAAAAAAAAGTTGGAAACACAGCGGCTGAAGTTGCCTCCGATCTCAACTGAGGCCTCCAAGAGGAGGCCACCGAAAAGAAACAGAAAGCTTTTCACTGCCATCACATTTGCTTGGCTGTAATAATAAAACCACATCTGCTGAGATGTATCACAGTCCTAACTTAAAATGCCTTTAAAGAGTAGTGCTGAGAAAGTCAAGAAGCCTCAGCCTTACTTGGAATTTCTCTCCATACGAGGGGTAACGTTTGGTTTATTTGATGGGAATGCCACCAACCACTATTACATGCATAATTAATGCACCAGATGCTGAAATTATTTGTCAACAGGATGTCATATACTGTTTTTAATTATTGGTGTTCTTATGAAGGAATTAATTACTTTGCTTTGGTAACACTTTACTGTAGGAGAGCATTCATAAAGCTACAGGACACCTCATGAACCCTTACTAAATTTTATGAAGGGACATCCTTACAAGTTTCATAAAAGGTCATGTAGATTTATGACCTACCCCTAAAAAAGAATGATTGGTACTTTAAACTTTGAGATACAAAACGTATGTCTGATAATTGTATCCCTGACCGGATCATCTCTGGGGTTCTTTATGGTAAAACCTCCAAGCCCTCAACAATGGGAAAACATTAGCAAGGTGTGATATTGACGAGATGTGGCAGTTTAATTGCAATCACAGGAATAGCAATACTTTATTTTCATGTATTCAAAATCAATATTTTTAGTTGTCAAAAGGTAGTGATCACAAAACAATAGCATTTTCCACTTCCACATGGCTTTTGCAGAAAATACAACCCACTAGAAACTTGCACAATCCCCTGATAAACTACCCCAGTCTGAATATGGCTTTGGTCAAATGTTTCATAAAGTAACACTAGCTACCCAGTTAGCCAACACTAACATTACTGAAGTAGCAGGTATGCCAGAGGCCTCCAGTCAGAAATGGGCAATTAAGTCCTCACATCTGCTGTGGGCAGCACTGGCTGGAATGCCATGTTTACACAAAGTGGACTGAATGTGGAGCAGCTTCATGGGCAGCTGTTTCCAATTGGCATGATTTCACTGAGAGATGAGCTCTGAAATGGTTTTGATATGGAAAGGGAGGGTCAGCAAACAGAATAGGTCTCTCCTGAGCTACACCACCACAGGTTCTTAAGTGAAGCTGGGCAGGATGGGTCAAGACAATACTGGCTTATTATTGCAGACCCCATGCCAAATTGTGCATGATTCTCCTGGACATATGGTACTGTAAGTTTTCCAAAATTCTTTCCTGAAAGACGTTTTAGAATCAATTCCTGGCTTGTTTCTATTATCCTTCATGAGCAAAATGCGTCTGTTTACTCTTCCCTGGAACCTTGTCTGACTTGTTTCTTTACTGTATTTTCTGATGCGGTCCAGAGGAGGATGGGTTTCACTTTTGAAACTTGGCATCCTCAATCAGGACTTTTCTGGAACCACATCTGTTGAGAAATGAATTCAACGGAAACTGAACTGAATTAAAAACAACCCAGAGACTTTTCTTTGTGTGTGAGGCATTCACACTTTAGACTGAGAGATTTTTCCTTGTGGTTGAGGTGCTCTCACCCTACCGCTGGGAGGCTTTTCCAAGACATTCTCCCCTCTGACTGAACACTTTTTCTCATGAGTTTCTTTGTTCTATAATTATTTCATTATATCTTTAACATTATGAGGGAAGAGGGACAAGCTAGGTAAGAGTGCTATCTGAATTGGGTCATTTATAACGAGTTCATTTATCAGCTATAGATTTACAGGTTAGCTAGTGTTATTTTATGAAACATTTGACCAAAGCCCTATTCAGACTGGGTTACTTTATCAGGGGGATGTGCAAGTTTCTAGTGGGTTATATTTTCTGATACAGCCATTTGCAAATGGATAATGCTATTGTTTTGTGAGTTACTTTGTTCAAAGTTAAAGACTTGGTTGAGATGTCTTCACCTTGACTAAGACACTTTTCCTTGTGGGTGAAACATCCTTACCTTCAGTTGTGAGACTTTTCCTGTTTAGCGAGACATTTGTTCCACCAACTGAAGACTTTTCCTCCTGAGTGAAGCAGTCTCCCTTATGACTGAGACATTTGTCGTGCTTGAGGTATTCTTTCCTCCAGTTGGTCTGCTTTTCCTTCTGGACGAGATGTTCACTCCTCCAACTGAGAGGATTTTCCTTGTGTGGGTGGCATTTTTCCTACCAACTTCAAAGTTTTTCTTAGGGTTAGGCATTCTCCCCTCCAATTGAAAGACCCTTCATGGTTAATGAGACATTGTTACCTCCCACCGAGAGGCTGTTTCTAGAGGGTGAAACTTTCCAGCATAGATTTGATGTTCTCTGACTTTGTGGGAGAGCAATGTCAGACTGGATCTCAAACTAAGCCCTGGTTATTCTCCATGACAATGGTTGATCCACCTTTGGATTCTGACTGAAGCTTGGTTACACAGCACTGGACTATGTCAGGTATCTCCAACTGACAGAAAATGTGTTTGTGAATGATGTGAGTGAAGGTGGAACTGCCTGATAACCTTGAATATAAATGCAGAATGCTGATGTAATACCACAGCTTTTCTCCATGGGTGTATGGAGCAACACTTCTGGTCATCTTTATAATGTGAAGTCATTTCCATAACTGAGCTCTGCCAATGCTGATCAGCCAAATATTTACCAGCTTTGAGTGCTGGCCGAGTCCTCAAACTCTTGTAATTGTTCTTTCTTTTGAGCCGAGACCCTGTAGGGTGGATGTGCCAAACCCTCGTTTGTCAGCGCATAAGAATGTTTCCCCTCCTTTAAAAGCATTAAATGTGTAATTCAAACCCCATATTTCAAAGTTTGTTCTTATCCTCACATCCTCTCTCAGGCTCCTCTGAAGTTCTGGGCAGAAAGGATGAGCTGTACTGAGTTTATAAAGCAAGACAATGAAAGAGAATTGATGTGGCCCTCTCTGTTTTTCTTTCTTTCTTTCCTCCTTTCTTTCTTTCTCCATGTTTTTCCTCACACTGTCCCCATTGTGACGACAGCTGATATATGTCCCATTGTTTGGAGCCACTTTAGATGGCTGTGGTAATGTCATATGAAGATGAATCATTACTGTTGAACAAACATTTCTGCAGAACTCTGAACTCCGTTCTTTTCCAATTGACACTCATGACTCAATTGCACAATGAATTATGGGCTAGGTTTGGCCTCGGCTCGTGGGGGATGCACAGAATTCCCCGGGGACCAAATGAGTTCCTGCAATTGCCACGTGGCCCTGCTTTTAGTTGAGCATACCTGAAAAAACTGTGAACTTTTAATAAAAGGGACTTTTAGATATCTTCAACCTTTGGTTAATGGGGGAAGGTAGGCAAAAATGCTATCTGATTTAGGGCAATTATAGTGAGTTAATTTATCAATTGTAGACTTCATAGTGATTGTATTGTCCTTGTTAGACTGTAAACTCTTTTATTTTCAATTTCAGTCACAGTTAGTCACAATAAAACAGCTGACAACATAGTAAATGCAAGTGGAAACAGTTCCACATTACCAAAGTATATGTAACTAGGACTGCAAAGCCTTTTAGTCTAATGACACTTGTGTACAAAAAATATATAGATTTCTATAATATTTATATAACTTTCAAGACATTTAACCAGGCACAAATTGTACTAATATTCTGTATCCATTATTAGGCTTTGTCAGGAAACAATTCATTAATGTCTAGGAAAACTGTCTAGTCCAGATGTTTTTTCCTGTAGAATATATTTGAATATATGGATATGTGCCAAGCAATTGCTCCCATTGCTCAGTCCTTTGGGAGCTGGACTAAAAGACTTAAATGCCAGATTAACAACCAACAATCAACTAATAATTGCTTTTTGATGTGTGGGACTCTGCTGGAAGTTGTAAACATGCCACTGAAATTATGGGCATGGTGTAATTAGATTTCAGTCAGTTCTAGATACATCATTTACTGTAGAGTTGCTGTGTAATCAGGTTTCAGTCAGTTCTATATGTGTCATTGCTCTGTAGAGCCATGGTGCAAGCAGACTGCAGTCATTTCTAGATATAGCACTGTCTGTAGAGCAATTACTCAACCAGGTTTAAGTCAGTCCTATTGTGGTAAGGTTTTAATCAGCTCTAGATACGTCATTAGCTGTGAAGTCATGGTTTTAGTCAGTTTAAATACATAACCTACTGCAAAGCCAAGGTGCAACAGGTGTAAATCATTATTCAGACATTATTAACTAGAGCTGTAATTGAAACATGTTTCAACACAGTTCAACAGTTGCCAGGTCATTTAAGCAGGTTTCAGTCCATACCAGATTTTAGATATGACAAGACAGCTACATGAAATGTTATCATGTTTCCTGGTTTGACAACCAAAAGTGGTTTCAGTGAATCACTGATCAGTGTAAGACCTGTGGCTCATGGACAGATGAGAACTTATCCTGTGCAGACAGTTCTAAAGAGGCCAGAGCAGCACCACAGGCACACTGCAGATCTCGAAAACTTCTCACATAAACACAGTAGTCGCCACTCCCTCTTTCCAAACTCCATCCAGTCTGGGGGAGGCTGAGTGCTTATTTGCCACAGAACACGCGTTCCATTCAGGAGTCATCCCATTACAGAGCGAAGCTGAGCATTCGTAAATGCTTTTTTTAAAGCTCAATGAAAACTGACCTTGAAGCACTTCCCAGACACAGAACTGAGCTTCCTACGGCAGATTCACTTCTCTCATTAATCAAAGTCCCTGAGATCCAAAGACTGGGACATATTCACAAATCTGTTGTGATTCGGGATCGTTTTCCATCCCATCCCTAACGTTTGATTCTGACTGAATAAGGGATTGATTTCAAATATGCCTGACAATTTCCACTCTGTACACCATTACTTTGTTTAAACAATTATTCTAAACAGTTTTTTTTCTAAATGTTTAGAACAAAACATCCTTTCCTGTCCATTTCAATTGATTCGTACTGATCTGGTGGTCCATGGTTCCACATGCTGGTCAGTTCTACTGATATTTAGCTGACCATGCTCTCCAGTGCAGGATAAACTAGAGCATGCAGTCCAGAAACTTCATTCCACTATTGGGATACATTTACTATGACTGACAGTCAGCTATGTAGTGTTCTACTTCTTACTTTGCTAACAATAAGACTGACTTTTTGTATTTTAATATAGTCTAGATGAACAGTTCTCCAGGTTTTCTGAAGGACTTTGAAATTATCTCCTTTTTAATCCAGTCCTTGAACCTGCCCAGTTCTGTGGGTTTTCTTGTTGGTTTGTTAAACCACACAGTGGCCCATGTATGAATCATTCAATCACAAAAAAGCCTTCTACCTGAACCAGTGAAGAAATGGGTACAGATTTTTCAAGATGATCAGGCTTGTGATAAGTATACAGGTGAAGCTGAATGCTGAGATGTTTTCTAGACACTTTGTGACTTGAGGCACTTTGCAGCTTGTCATAAAAAGAAAACATTTGTTCCTATCTTTTCATTTAATCTAATCAATATGCCAAAGACACCTTAGTTCTATTAGACAGACTGGAAAACCTGGTTAGATTCACAGGAACAGCCATATCCTGGTTTAGATCACATCTGACTAGATGTGATGTTGTAAGTGTGAATGTGGAATCATTAGTGCACACCAAAGTACAACATGGAGTTCTGTGTGTTTCTATCCTAGGGCCTCTTTTATTTACATTGCACATACTGAAAGTTGAATGATTTGAAGACCTTAATCTAGGCATCTTTTATCTTTAAGCACTTTGAAGCCTCTCACAATTAAACATTTGTTCCCATTTCATTAATGTAATCTAAATATGCCAGTATGACAGATAAAACAGTATAAAATACATAAATAAACTTGAAATGTTTAGAATACATTGTAATGTCATCGCTCAACATTCTTATTCTCAAAGGTGGTGCAATATATCAAATGGAGTCGTCACATGTGATGATATTCTATATACTGGAGGGTTAAACTGCAGGATGCCCCCATCACCTCCCCTGCTCCCTCCAGTGATAATGAACATCATGCTTCCTTTTACTCTGCCCTCTGGGAATCCAGGCCCTGTTTATTAAACTGGGGGTTAACAAGGAGTGCTGAAACTCAGAGGCTTCTGTTTGATACTCTGCATAAACAGAATTTTCCCGACAATCACATTCCTAACACACCTGATCCAAACAAAGTCTCCTTCCAACAAAATCACCATTCTCTTTTCCACTCCCTTTACAGGATCTCCAGTTCACTGCCCTAGCATTTAAAAATTAAAGGGGAATTCCTTTAACATAGTCATTCAGATTGGGTTCGGTGAATTTTTCTTTACAGATGTGATGAATGGAACCAGATGACTGCAACATGAATACAGCCATTTTATTCCCTGTTGTCACCTGTTGAAGTTCAGTGTGTTTTCTAAGTATTTATAAAGAATTTTGATGATGGTAAAATAATGGAAACTATATACAGGAGGTAGCTCAGTGAGTAGGATACTTGTCTCTGGACCATGAGGCCTTGGGTTCAAATCCTACTTCCAGCACCACTACTGGGTCCCTGAGCAAGACACTTAACCCCAAGTTGCTCCAGGGAGACTTTCCCCTGTATTTAGGAATGGAAGTCGCTATGGATAAGGCGTCTGCTAAATGCCGTAAATATAAACTAAATCAGGTTTCTGGCAGGTATGCCTCCACTTTAAACGGGTTTAGTTATAGGACCGAAAGCTTCTTAAAAATGTTAGAACAATGTCACAGGGGCACACCAATATTCTGTGAGGGAGCATTTAGAGGCAGATATCTGGTTCCTTTCAAAACTGGTGTGAACTGTTCGGATTGGTGAACTTCTCTTGAAAGGAATGTTTGACATCACACCACTTTGGTCTGAATCACAAACAGCTCCTTCATGGCAGTCCAAGTTTCATCGCTCAAGCTCAACGCAAAAGACTTCAAAGGAGCGTCATCACCCTGGCTCATCCCAGTGATATTCAACAGAGCTTCGTCCAGGTTGGCTGCAGCACAGAACCCTTTTCTAAACCACACGCTTTTCCGAGGAGCTTCCAAGGCCCTGCGTGTCCTTCCTTAACACCATATGAATGACTGACACTCCAGAAGGCACCTGGAGATGTTTGGAAACTTAGACTGAAGCTCGGAAATGTGGAAAACAGTAACAACCTTTTGAACGAAATCAGGCTTACGAAAGAGTTGCCCAGCATTGCACAAAGAAGCATCCTACAGTAGCCTGCAGACTTCCAAAAGCTAATTATTAGCATCAACAAAAAAGTTCATTAATTAGGCCTTCTGGTTAGGTTGTATAATTTGAGATTAACTGCATCACAGAAGGATAGAAAACAGCTGCAGGGCAATAGTGAAAGTTTTAAATAATCACTACAATCCACCTCTCTGCCTCTCTCTCTCTCTCTCCCAGGCTTATTCAACAGAGGCTGATTAAAAACGGATGATGTTTGCTGAGGTCAGGAAAAACTTCAGACCAAAGCAGTCAACTGCAGACCTGATTAGCCAAACTCTCATACAAAGGATCTGATGTTGCTGCGTGCCAGTACATTTCTCAGCAGCCTTGTTGTCCTTTCCAAAAGACGTCTTTCTCTCAGAACTAAGGGGACATGCAGCACTTTTGTCCCCTCTTTGCTACTTTCTGTCCTTCTTTGTCATTCTGTCTGAACAAAGATGTACCAATAAGTTCCCTGGACAAAAACAAATAACCACCTGCATCATTTATTCTGTAAAAACTGGCTGCACATCCTCATGCCCTAAAGGCAGCATTATGTATGTTGATAGAAAGAATTTGGAAAGAAAATTGACTCAAAAGTATCACTTAAATCAGAATGAAATAGACAACTCAGAGCCTCATCATGCCACATAGAAAATAACTTTCTAAATACAATTAGGAATGTTAGGAAAGGCATATCAGTCTGGAAAAGGTTACAGAGGACCTGGAGCTCCACTGAAACATAATCAAAACCATGCTGTCTAAACAGAGCAGGTTGTAAAGAGTGGCCATTCTGCTGAAAATTTCCATCAGATCCTCAGGCCCCTCTCATCTCAGCTAAAATCCTCTCACATTTGCTAAGGCGCATGTGGAAGATCTTCTGTAACAATGTTCTATGGACAGAGGAATCAAAGGTGGGACTTGGATAACAGGGTTTCTTTGGTGGTGTGGTGGTTAGGGGATGTAATTTGACCTAGGCATCACTGAATGACCCATGAATTGTGGATGATGATTATTGGCTTGTTTGGACAGTGTAAAAGCCTTTAAACTCTGAGCATTTCTTATATATATATATATATATATATATATATATATATTTTTTTTTTTTTTTTTTTTTTTTTCGCT
>JBBKCR010172039.1:4100-15207 GCA_037577295.1 Ladigesia roloffi | reverse complement strand
TGCATCTCTCTCTCTGTATCTCTCTGTATCTCTGTATCTCTCTCTCTGTGCATCTCTCTCTCTGTATCTCTCTCTCTGTGCATCTCTCTCTCTGTATCTCTCTCTCTGTGCATCTCTCTCTCTGTATCTCTCTGTATCTCTGTCTCTGTGCATCTCTCTCTCTGTATCTCTCTCTCTGTGCATCTCTCTCTCTGTATCTCTCTGTATCTCTGTATCTCTCTCTCTGTGCATCTCTCTCTCTGTATCTCTCTCTCTCTCTCTCTCTCTCATGTGAGCATGTGTCTACTTTGCAAATGTGGCAACTGTAAGAAATACCTCAGGCCCTTTTATTATCATAATGAAGGGATGCAGATGTCCCACACTTGACATAATGAAACATTTTGGTTTGCTGTTATTAAAATCTCATTTGCATGCTTGTTTTCATAGAGCAGTTTGAGGGACCAAACCATGTCATATTCACAGCCGAATGTATATGTATATATTGTTTGTTTTCTTATTTTCATGCTTATTTTTTGCCTTATAAATAAGTCTTGCTGACCAATCATTTGGCCAATATAACATGCTGACATTCCTGACATTAACATTCCAACTTTAGGAATGACCAGAGTAGCCTCTGACTGGAAAGGATAAATCATCACCTGCCCTGATAATGATAATGATGATTATAAAGAATGCAAGTATTCAAAGTTGTCCAAAAAGATACAGGACTGCAGTATCCCGTTCAAAAATGTCTATGTTCTTGACTTTCTATCCAAATTCCCTGCCAGTGAATGCTACTAAGTTTCCAAGGCTTGAAGTCCACTGTGACAACAAATACTGTAGCTATTGTGTCTTATAGAATGTAACATACACTTGTGAAAAAAAAGTATTGGGACATTACACCAACAGGGACTTTAATGACACTGCATTCAAATTCATAGACTTTAATCTGGAGTTCGTCCCCATTTGCAGCTATAACAGTTTCCACTCTTCTTAGAATGCTTTCTACAAGATTTTGGAGTTTCTGTGTGTCTGGCTCTCAATCTCGGTTCCCGGTTCATCCCAAAGGTGCTGGATAGGGTTGAGGTCAGAACTCTGTACAGCCAGTCCAGTTCTTCCACACCGAACGCAACCAACCATGTTTTTGGGGAACAGACATGCTGGACTTTTTGTGTCCTCAAAGATGGAAGCTTGGCATTGTTCGAAATGTCTTGATCTGCTAAAGCATTTAGATTATTGACATTCACTGTAAGAAGCCTGGCCCTGAAAAATAGGTGTGTCCCAATACTTTTGTCCATATTGTGTAACTGTAAATAAACAACTTTAAAAACACTAATATCCCAACTTCTTCTTTTGTTTTGGTCTTGTAAGTACTGACTTGTAACAAGTCGAAGCAGGGTGTTTTCTTGCTAAGGAGGAAAAAATTCGCAACTGACTTAATCTGCTTTACTTGAACTGCTCCTGAGGAGAAAAACAAGACACACAGCTCCGGAAAAAGCCTTATTTGTTAAGAAAACAATGCAGCCATTGCCGTTTAGACACTGTTTTGTGAGGATTAAAGTAGGAACGCGCCTTCTCTCTCGCCCTTAGTGACCCCTTATCCAATAAGAAGCAAGAATATTTTTTTGGCCAAATTCTATTGGCTGAAATTCTTGCTATGTCCCAGAGCCGCTCTGCTATGTCCCACCTAGCGCCCCTCCTACCACCCCGCCCCCTTTCCTTCAACACGCTGCTGAGAGGTGGAGATGGGAGCGCGAGGAGGTTCGGAGAGAGCCAGGAACGGTGCTTAGATTTCGAGTGTTTTTAAAGGAAAATAAACAAAGAAATGAGAAGAAAAAGAGAGTATAGAAAATATAAACATCCCAGCGCGTGAAAAAAAAGCGCGTGAAAAAAAAAAACAGATTATCTACAAGAAAGAACTGAGGAGGAATTCGCACGAGCGCGCGCAAGGTGAGGCGAGAGAGGTGACGGAGGGACTGTCATTTTTTGGGGGGATTAAATATATACTATTAAAGGCACAAGAAAAAAAGTGCAAGGCATGGCATGCGCAATGGAATACAAGGGATGAGCATCGGAGGATTTTTTTTTATCTAGGTCGACAAAATACACACACACGCACACACACACACGCATACACACACAGGAGCGCGCGCACGCACGGACACTGACGTGACTTCTCGAGCCCCGAGCCCCGGCTGCCTGGTTGGGGTGCAGGCATGTCGGCATGGCTTGTACCAGGAGAACCAAAACTTTGGTGTCTACGTGCGTGATCCTGAGCGGCATGACCAACATCGTGTGTCTGCTGTACGTCGGCTGGGTCACCAACTACATCGCGAGCGTGTACATCAAAGTGCCCGTGCCGGTTCCGGCCCGCAAGCTCGAGACCGACAAGAAGGGCGAAACTCTGCGGATCATAGAGAGGCTGGACCGGCTGGAGAACGTGGTCAACCAGCACATACAAGGTACGGCGCCGTCCGGAAAAGTAGCCTCCCAACGGGGCAGCTGGTACATTTGTGGCTAGAGAGTTACCCCTATGATCAGTAGAGTGTGGGTTCGAATCCCAGGTTAACTGTCAGCTTGGTGAATGTGTTAAATGAAGATAATTTTTTTGTTTTCCTTGCAGTTTAGGAGTTGATCCTGTCATCAGAAGGTTTTGGGTTCAAACTCCAGGATTGCTTGTGGCTCTTTGGTTGCTGTGTTTCTGGCTGCCTGCTGTTTAATTGGGGGGAATGGGTAAAATACAGAGAACAATTTGGTGTCCTGGAACTTAGGGACTTGTCTCTGGGATCAGGTCATGGGTTCAAATCCCGCCATATGACTAATGGCTTTGTGCCGTGTGAACAGAAGGTTGTGAGTTTGAATCCCAGGACTGCCAGTGGCACCACTGAGGTACTTTTTTGGTAAGGGACCGTCCCTACACTCTGCTCCCCGGGGGCATTATTGGTGTCTGCACCTCTGCTGCACTTGGTGAATGGGTTAAATACAGAGAAAGAATTTCACACTGTGTGCTGTGGTGTGTTCACATATGACTATAAGGCGTGGCTTCAATTTACTTTATGAGGATATGAGGATCCACCTGCGTTTTGTTAGTGAGTGTCTCTTTAAGGTGTGTTGGATTTCTGCCTCAGCCTTTCAGTTCCTAGAGTTCCAAAGGCAAAAAGCCTTGTGAAACAGGGAGTATCACTACAGAAGTGTGTGCTGACATTATACTGTTGTGACTTTCACTTCCCTCGCTTTATTATTTGGTCTCCAGAGTACCTCCTGCGAGTGATTTCTGATGGATTTCTAGTGATAGACTATACATTTGGTGTAGATTCCTTTTGGAAAAATGGCATGGGCTGAGCAAAGCTGTGCCACTTTCAGTGCATTCCAGATTTGCTTGGACATGCTTGTAGCAGTCAGAGCCCGAATACCTCTGTGTGCAGGTGGAACATCTAGAAGAAGAGGTTCTGAGGGGCTGCTTGTGTGGTATTCCTATGTGTTGGTGATAAACAGTATCGGATTTAATGTTGGATAAACTTAGAAAGTTATTGTGAGCCCAGTGTCCTCTCCGGAATCCTTCATCTTAATGACTTAATCAGAATCAGAAAACTGTATTGATCCCGGGATAAACTGCTTAATTTACAACTGCACAGATACCCAGAGACACAGAGACATATACATCCTATAAAAATCGGTAGAAAAACCACAATATCCAACATACTATGATAAACACAATGCTATTAATACTATAGATAAATCTGATACAGTTAAGTGAATTACTAGTAACACAGATGTTATTCTGCTATTCTGCATGGTAGAGATCAGTAGTAGATCAGAAATACTGATATAAGTAGTAAATACACACTTGGGTTGATAGTAGGAATGCACAACATTCATCATGTTTCGTCACACTGGAGAGAATCTCAGAGATCAGCTGAATCTATTCAGCCACTAATGTCCCCTAAAATGCTTCATTTAGATAAGATGAGTTAATGTCAAATAAGTCACTGATGAAACTGATATTGCGACTCAGCAGATATTCACTGATATGACGACGAAACACAATCTACTTAAAATGAGCTTAACCCCTGAAAATACATCAAACCCATTCATTTGAATTAAGTGGCTGTTAATTTGTGAACAGACCCCTAATTTACCTTAAAAGTCGATTTAAGGTTTTTATGTTAAACCCTTCAATCATAAAAGTAAGGCATTTATTGAAGAAGTTCTATTATTTAAAGGGCAAATTTGCACAAGTATGGGGACAATTCAGTAGTTTTACCCCTTAATCTACACACTGAATTTCCTTAATTACCTGGATATTATTAAAAAATTAAGGAGTAAAATTAAGGGGTTTGGTTTCGTTGAGTATATAAGAGTACGGCTGAGTTATCCCATGATGCAAATCATGCTTGTGACTGTTATTTTAATATCATATATATATGCATATTGTGTCATAATTAATCACAACATGATATCATCATAGTGACCAGCCCTGCGTATGTAAGACACATTTGACTATTTTCATGGCAGTTCCCAAACACAGTGTTTTACATTTAACAGCGAAAGCTAATCAACCATAACGAGTTTAACAGGAATTCTATGTCTGAGAATTATCACTTTAGATTTGAGAACATTACGTAATATAAATAATGGAGTATAAACATGGACTCGTACTGTCGCAGAAGATCAGAGGTCCTGAATCACAATGCCTTCCAGAGCCGAATGTTTTAAATGAATTTGCATAGTGTGTGTGATATAATACTTTGTCCTGAAAAACTGAGTTGGATTTATGGAGTTTTAAGGCAGAGCAGCCTCGTTTCTGCAAGCCAAGTACACTGAAGTCGGGCAGATGTGCTTGGTGTCTGCTGGGTGGAAGCAGTTCAGGCTTCTAATAAACACAATCAAGAATGAATCAAAACAATTCCCTGTAATTTGTATTGACGATCAAATATTTCACATTTTGGATGTTTTTGAATGGATTACGGATGTTTTCCAGTTGTGGTGGAGGTAGACTAGTGTGTAGGATACTTGTCTATCGCCCATAAGGTCATGGGTTTGAATCCTACCTTCAGTGTACCACCACTGGGTTCCTGAGCAAAACCCATTACTCCAGGTTGCCCCTGGGAGGCTGCCCCCTGTAGGTAGGGAGTGGAAGTCACTTTGGATAAAAGCTTCTGCTAAATGTCATAAATGTTAAATCCTTGAACCCTCACTGCACCTCATTGACTTTCCCCTTTACAGTCATTTTCTACCAAAAATGGTTCGCCTCACAGTGCAGCAGGGTGTGAAAACCTTCCAGCACCTTTAGATTAACTGTGAAGTTCGATCGAGTATATAAACACAGGAATGTTTTTTTCACTCTAAAGTGTATTATTCAGTAACAGCATTCTCTCATAGAAGTTTCTGGTGGAAATCTGAACTTGTTAAAAAACGGGCAGCGTGACGTGAAATATGTCAGAAACGGCAGCTTTTGGATTTGAACGGCTTCGTGTTTGGCGGATGGTGCCAACGGCATTCGTCCATTTAGTTCATTCTCAGGGAGTTTTGAACTGCGATATTTAACATTAATATTTAAGCTGAACAAATTGAAACAAGTCATTTAGTGCTTAATGTGGTTCTTTATTTAGAAGCGTTTGGTCCTTTCAAGAGACTTGCAGCGTTTAGACTTTCGGAACAGGGGTCTGAGGGCTGCTTTGTTCTTCTGAATTCCTTTATTGTGCCTAAAAATTGTGACAGAAAGCTTCTGTGTTCCAACAACTTGGCTCGTGCCTTGATGTGTGGTCTTAAATCTGTCCATAATTGTTCATGATTGATGTGCGGGACTGCACTTTTTATAATAAAGCATTATAATAAAGTATAAAAGTGTTTTTTTATGTGTTCCAGGACATGCTCCAGATAAATGTAAAAGCAGTAGTGTTTTTTTCCCACACGGTTTGCGGACTCGCCGAGTCTGGACTCCTGTGTAGGAAGTCAGAATAATGTATTTTGGCTGAGAGCTTTCAGACAGACATGGTGGCACCCACAGTTGAATCCCGGACACAAATGGACCTCACTGAGCCGAGAGGCAGCCGCGCTCGGCTGATTACTTCAGAAAACATTCCCTCGCTGCAGCCGCAGACACATTTTCCTGGCTGGCACAGGCAGCCGCTCGGTTGCTGGAAGGCTCTCGTCAGGCTGAGTGCATTAGGGACAGATTTCTCTAGTCTCAACACCCCGGGGAAGACGCTCAAAAGCTCCATGAGGGCATCTGGTCCTCTTCCCAAACACACCTTTTCTGTTCCTGCCTCGCTAATAAGTAACTTTTTATTTTGAGGTTCCAATTTAGATGCTCAACTTGTTGTGTACACCTTGATTTTATGTCAATTCAGTCAAATATCTGTTCAATAATTTCCCTCACACTCAGTCTAATCCTAGACTTAGCCTCAATTAACCCTCTGAGCTCAGCCTGTATTTGTAAAATCAGATTTCAGCAAGTATAACTGGTGTAAAACCGTCTAGAACCGCTGTTTGTTCTCCTACACTTTTGCCATTTGCTGCTTTTACTCTTGGCGCGCCACCGCTCGGTCGCTCTCTGGAACCCCTCCCTCTGTGTGTTCTCCCCACCCATTTGTGGGCGGTGACTATTCTGAACATTCTCTGAGGTTCAGTAATCATGTGTTGTTTCAGTTTGTTTTTGTAAATGCCTAAAATTCAGACCCTTTTTTCTTCGGATTTTGGACGTGTTGCCATTTTTTAAATCCCATATTAAGGTTTTTATTTTTTACCTATTTTAAAAAATGACAAAAACCTTCGTTCTACATGACACAGGAACACCAAACATAGCTCAGCATGATACCCGGCACCTCGAGCTTCAACACAGACCAGAGCTAACATAGCTAACACAGACCAGAGCTAACATAGCTAACACAGACCAGAGCTAACATAGCTAACACAGATCAGAGCTAACATAGCTAACACAGATCAGAGCTAACATAGCTAACACAGACCAGAGCTAACATAGCTAACACAAACCAGAGCTAACATATATGTTTTGCCGTATGATTGTTGTGGTGCTGGAACGTATGCCGCTCCTGTTCTAAGGGTTAAACCTAATCCTGCCTGCGCTGAATGTGTGTAGATGAAGTAAACGGGATCCCCAGAGTAATCTGGCCATATTTCTGAGCTCTAAAACATGAGACACAATCTCACTGATTAGCAACATCAAACGAAGAGAGACTGATCATGTGTTATAGTCCAGCGTGCCATATTCACGCCATGCACAACATCTCCCTCCACTGTGCCCTGCGAGTCCACACTGGAATTACTGATTCACACGCTGGAGGAACATGCCAGATGTGGCTTTACCAGCTGGCTCCACCAGCTGTGAGGACTGTCTGTCTGGTCTCGGTACATAAAAGCAAGGTGCTCCTCCTCAGCGAGTCTCTGCGACTGCAAAGCCTTTTCCCATTAAAAGCGAGGGAGGCCACACGTCGCAGCACCTCTGACACTGTGTACTTTCCAGCTGGATGGCTGCATCAGGAGAGCGGACTTGACAGGTTAACACGGAGCACTAAAGTGCAACTTAAAGGACCCAGCTGTTATTTAAAAGTCGCAGTACGCCACCATTACAAAAGATGTTCCAAACCTTGTATCATATTTTAAGCTCGTAATAGCATGGACGTTCGCTGTGGCTCCTGTGTGGAGACTATGGAGCTCAGAGGCGGCTAACTTGCGGAAGTCCTATTAGGTTTCAGTCTTTGTGTGGATTTCCTCTTCATCCCAGGCCCAGTATACACTTCCCTTCTACAGCTCAAGAGTTTTCTTTTGTTTCCTTTGCACTACAGGCTTCATCATGCTCTCTGGATTAGGCTGTTTTATCCAAAGGTCTGACTGAAACACTCGCATCCAGTTTTTGTTCAAACAAATAAGATTGGCAACATAGATTTCACTTAATTACACTTCATTGTTTTTCCTCTTCACCACATTGCAGCAACACAGAGTGACTGCTTTTATTTTCTATTCTGATCAATTGTACAATGAGACTGATATTCTGTGTTTCTAGAAAGTCCGTCTTTCAGGCTGGGCACCAGACCCTCGGGCCTGGAACACATTATGCATAAAAAATAGAAGCAGAATGAATTAATCCGTGCTGTCACCTGCATATTCTAGCAGCTTTGCTCTCTCCAAAAACATGGATTATTTAATATTATGGTCAGTATTAATACTTGATAAATACAGGGAGGCTTGTGGCCCGGTGGTTGGGGAGTTGCCTCTGCAATCAAAAAGTTGTGGGTTTGAATCTCAGGCACCACTGAGGTACACTTGAGCTTTGTCCCTGTCTGCCTGCTGATTCATTTGGGTGAATTTGGTGGCCTGGTACTCAGGGACTTGCCCTTGCGATGAGGTCGGGGGTCTGATTCCCAGTGCTGCATCACTGGCTGTCCATGGCTTTGAGCCCTGTGATCGGAAGTTTGTGGGTTTGAATCCCAGAACTTCCGGAAGCACTACTGGGGTACTCTTGAATAATGTTCCGTCCCCACACACTGCTCTCTGGCTGCTGTGTAGCTGGCTGCCCCCTGCTTCACTTGGTGAATGGGTTAAATACAGAGACAAGTTTTGTGGTCTGGTGGTTAGGGAGAAACCCAACCCAACCCGAGCCTGAGCACCTTGTGTCCGAGCTCAGTCTGATTGAAACCCGATCATTTTTTAGTACGTGGGTGATTTAATGCTTGATCACGGACCGGCCCAACCCGATGATAGTGGCAGGACATATCTCGGGCCAGGTTCGGGTTCGGGCAGAGAATCTAAACTGTACTCCAGACTGGACTACTGCATTGCCCTCTTCATGGGGAACCCTGGTAAGAACATTCAGAAACTGCAGTGTGTGCAGAACAGTGCAGCAAGGATCCTGATGAGAGTGCGGAAATATGAACATCACCCCTATTCTCGACTCACCTCTCTGGTTTCCTGTCTCTGCAAGAACTGATTTAAAATTTCCCTTCTAACTTACCAGTGCATCTATGGTTGTGTACCACCCTACTTAAAGGAGTTAGTCACTCCACTAACTTCTACTAAAGTCAGCTCCTCGCCTGTGGAACGCTCTGAACATCTGAGGAAAACACAGTCCACCGACTGCTTTAAAAAGCATCTTTTAATAGAATCTATTCTTAAAAAGGAATATCAACTTAATTTATTTATTCTTTTTTTAGTTCTGGATAACTTTGTTATAACTGAAGCATATTAATATGTTTACATATTTTTTTAAGCAATTTATTCACTTTGTTGCACGTTGAGATTTGGGACAAATGAAAAGCGTATAAAATAAAACTTATTATCATTTTTAGGCTTCTGTGGTGCAGTGCTGCTACTTTTTTAAATTATAGCCTATAAATGTAGTTTGATGATTTTAACATGAGCTTCAATTTCAAAGTATAGTCAGTCTGCATACTATTGAATTTTGTTCTTAACCTATCGTGGTGTGTGCAGCGAGCGGCAAAAATAGCATTAGCTTGATGCAGTGCAACTGCAAATGAGTGTATTTACATGAAAGTGCACTAATATAGTTTATATTTTTTATTTCATACAGTTTTCAGACTATATAAATGGCCACATGAATGGCATAAACCTGGTGCATCTGGAGAAACAGTAAACATGAAACACTTTCAGTGTTATAAATGTGCATAGTGCAGGAACAAAGTGCATTATTATGTGTTATTTGTAGACAGACTTATAAATAAAGATTCACCTCTAGACAGGAAAACTGCAGAAAAAACAGTTTGATGAGTTTCCTCACCATGGCAAAGAAGCATATTGTGTAATTATAGAAAAAAAAATCAATGTCTCATGTAAGTTTTCTCACTATCAAACGACTGAAGTGCCATAAATGTGTGGAATGGATCATTACCACAGATTCATTTCCCCCTATTACCTAATTATTATATACATGCTACTGCCCCACTATACCTACACGTTTTCCCTTCCCCAGGCTAGCGGGTGGTAAAGGAAGTCGAACGCTGTTAGCACACTTAGATACAATGTGGTGATTTAAAATAGTAGTGTTTTTGGTCACACTTGATATGAGCATGTCCATGTTTTTCTTTTTTATTAATGTGCCTGTTTGTATCTCCACTGATCTACAGCATGTACTTCCTGTTCTAATTATAAAGCAGTGCAGCTCATGCACTCTGCGGTTTGATGGAATGAGGTAAGAGATCCATTGAGTAAAACAATTAAAGGCTTCCAGTTAGTGAGGGAAGATGATTGTAATTTGTTTGCCACTCAGTATCAAATTAAGCCATTAAACAAACTAGGAAGCCCTGAGCACATTGATTTCTAATAGGGATACAAATCACAAAGACTCGGGCAAAGAAAGTAGCCAAGTCCTTCAGTTCAAATATAAGGGAAAGTCAAAAAAACGATCAGTTTCAAAGGACAGGACAATATTTGTGATGCACCCAGTTATCAGTAAATCTGCTGTAAGTTCGTTTCATTTTAAAAAGGAAATCCTGGTGCTGCGACAGTTCTTATTGTGACCGTTAACGAATTAGTATCAAAGGGATGACTTGTCCATTTAGCAAAGTTTATGGTGATATCTAGATAAAAAAAAAACAAAGTCTTGCAAAAGTATTGCATGCTTTAATAGTAATAACGTGTTTTATTATTATTCCTTATTATTATAATGGAATATATATTGTATCTAATAAACCTCTTGTTCGACGGAAATGATTACTGTATGTGCAGAATATTAAAGTGATTATTTAATGTAACTGTAATCTGATATAAACGTTTTGTAATGTATATAGCAATAATAGCTTGCTGCTGTATTAGCTGCAATAAAAAAAAAAACGATCAGCCTAAACGTGGCCTGTTCATTTGAAAAGTTCTAATAGAATCAGGTTTCCATCAAATAAACTAAATCTTGAGCAAAATCTAATAAAAGTATTTTGTTTCATCACTTTCATGTTCAATGACAAGGGCAGCTTTTTTTGTAATAAATTGAAAGTCGTGTTCTAACAAACTGAGGTGGTGTTTAAGAAGGGTTTATAAAGAAATGTGTCACTTTACAGGGCTCCAACAGCTGCTGGTGTTTTTTTCACACAATTTGAGATTATTTTGCCATTAATTACTTCCCCATTTAAATTAACGACTAGGTCTTAAAGGTTAA
>JBBKCR010172022.1:0-15208 GCA_037577295.1 Ladigesia roloffi | reverse complement strand
TGGTAAGGCATTCCAGAGCTTGGGGGCTGTATATGAGAAAGATCTTCCACCTGATGATGCTTTAATAATTCTGGGAAGAGTTAAAAGGCCAGCACCTTGAGATCTAAGTGACCGCGGTGGTTCACTGAGGTAATAAGGTGCAAGGCCGTTTAAGGCTTTTTAGGTCAGTAGTAAAATTTTGTAATCAGTACGATATTTGATTGGAAGCTAATGTAGTCTGGATAATATTGGACTAATGTGGTCAAATTTCCTGGTTATGGTGAGGACTCTGGCTGCCGCATTCTGGACCAGTTGGAGCTTGTTTAAGTTTTTATTGGAGCAGCCTGACAGGAGGCTGTTACACTAATTGAGTCTAGAGGAAATACATGCATAGACAAGTTTTTCTGCATCGTGGAGACATAGTGCACTTCGTAGCTTAGCAATGTTTCGTAGGTGAAGAAAAGCTACTTTTGTCACAGTACTTATATGGGTGTCAAATGAAAGGTCAGGCTCTAAGGTAATGTCGAGGTTTTTTACAGTAGATGTAGAAGAGGCTGATCAGCGAGATCAAGCATTAGACCTGCGTTTAGTAAGAGGAAGTTCTTGAACATCCAGTCTTTTATATCTTTAGTGCAGTCCCCGATTTTATTTAATTGAAGTTTATCATCAGGATTTGCAGAGATATAAAGTTGTGTATCGTCTGCATAGCAGTGGAAGCTAATTTCATTTTTCAGAATAATTGTCCCTAAGGGCAGCATGTACAAGGTAAATAGAAGTGGTCCTAAAACAGAGCCTTGTGGGATGCCGCATTTTACTTTGGTGGGGGCTGAGGATTCTCCGTTGACACTTACGAACTGATAGCGGTCGGTCAGGTATGATTTAAACCAGGATAAGGCGGTTCCAGTGATTCTGACATGGTTTTCTAGTGTGTCAAGCAGTATAGTGTGGTCAATTGTATCAAACTCTGCGCTGAGGTCCAGCAGAACCAGTAAAGAGGCAAAACCTTTATCAGTCGACAGTAAAAGATCATTCACTATTTTTACTAAAGCTGTTTCTCTGCTGTGGTGTGGACGGAACCCAGATTGAAAATGTTCATAAGGTCTTTGGAGAAATGAACCTAGCTGATGGGCCACTACTTTCTCTAAGTTTTTAGACACTAATGGAAGGTTTGAGATAGGACAAAAATTTGAGAGCTCGCATGGATCAAGGTGTGGTTAATTTAACCTGTTACACTTCCGGTGGCCATCTTGGAATTTGCAACTCCCAAATTCAAAAGATTATAACTATTATAACTCTGTCATAATTTATTATTTTTGTTTGAGCTTGGACTCATTTCAGAGATAAGAAGTTGCATGTGACAGTGAAAAAAAATGTTTAAAAATTATGGTCACACAGCAGTATACGATTAAATACTAGTTCTTAGTTAATTTAGAGATAGCACTGAGGTTATTTTTATTAGATTCTATGAGAGATGATAAGTAGGCAGAGCGTGCCGAGGTAAGTGCTTTGTTGTAATCTCTAAGGCTCTCCTTCCAGGCGGTGTGAAAAGATTCTAAATTAGTCACTCACCATTTGTGCTCTAATCTACGTGTCTTTTGCTTTACAAAAGTGTGTTTTCCTGGCGCAAAAAGAGAAACGTTGTCTTAGCACGAAAAAAATTATTGGATCACGTATTTTAATCAAATTGTGTTTCGTGAAGGCTGTACGAACACTCAGAGATTGGGTTGGCTTAAGGGTACAATAGCAGTGAGACTAGCATTTGAGATTAAAACCCTCTGATTGCAGGTCTAACACCCTTACCACTAAGCCATACAGCTGTCATTGTCAGAGGGGCCTCCAAGGATCTGCACCTGCACATACACGGTATTCCACATGCCCATGTCGAATAAAACATGATGTAAACATGACCATTGTAGGTGCTTTTGGTAGTGGACAGAGGTCAGCAGTGGCACTGAGGCTGTATACAGCAAAGGGGCTACACTGTATGTTCTCACCTTTTTCAACTTTTCAACTATTTGTGCTGTGGAATTACACCAGACTGGCTGGTGTTTGAAAATTGTTCTGAATCAGTCAAAATGTTTTAGATCCTCACTCATATTTCCTGCTTTTCCTGCACACCGACTTCATTAACTGGGTAACAGCCCAGGAGCCTTCTCCTCTGTCCCAGCCAGCCCAGTTGCCACCTCTGCAGCTCCAGCCAGCTGAGCAGCCATCTCTGTGGCTCCAGCCAGCTCAGCTGCATTCTCTGCAGAGCCAGTTAGTCTATCAGTCTTCTTTGTTGCTCCAGCCAGCCACCTAACTGTCCCTGCAATCCCAGCCAGCAGCCTGACTGACCCCTGCACTAGGTCTGCCAAGCTACGGCCCCTGCCCTGATTTCTACATCGGTCTCCCAAGCTGCGGCCCCTGCAAAATTTCCGCACCAGCTTCCCTGGCTCCAGACCCTGCACTGGTTTCCATACCGGCTGCCTCAGCTCCTGATCCTGCACCAGTCTCCGTACCGGCCTCCCTGGCTCCAGCAGTCCTGGCGACCGCCTCAGCTTCAGCTACAGCACCCGTGACTTCCAACACTGTGCCGGTTACAGCAGCCATGGCTCCTGCCTGGCCTCTCTTTCTGAAGGGGGGGTCAGCTCCTTCACCACCTCATCCGCCATCAAATTTGGGGTTCCTTCATTCTCCCCCACTCCGCTGTTATGTGGGTTGGGGTGTTCATTTAGGCACCCCAGTGTGGGGTTTTGTGATGATTCCCTGCCTATGGCCACTAGGGTTTGTCCTTGAACTTTGCATGTACCGTTAGTAGGCATTGCTATCTCTGTTCAGCCTGCAGTTAAGGACTCACTGTGGAACAGAGATCAGGACTTTTGATTTTCTCTCTGTTCATTGGTTCATTGTTTTTTATTTAATTTGGTCTGTTCTTAGTTTCAGTCTGTGTCCTTCTCCTCAACACAACTCTTGTCCCTTTGTTCATTCTTTTTTTATGTTCTGTTTTATGCTAAGGAATGCACTTGTGCCTCCTACTCTTATTCCCTGTCTGGAAAAGGTCAAATTGTGACAACTGGATTAACAGAAAATATACAATACACATCATAATAAAATTAGACCGCTGTATACATTTGGGCACACCAAACTGAGATGTCAATACTTAGCTGAGCCTCCATTTGCAAATATAACAGCCTCCTAATAGCCTTTGATGAGTGTCTGGTTTATGGATGCAGGAATTTTTGACCATTCTTTCATGCAAAATTTCTCCAGCTCAGATCAATTTGATAGCAGGACAGCCTGCTTCAATTCGCCCCATAGATTTTAAATTATATTCAAGTCAGGGGTCTGTGACAGTCATTGCAGAACATAGTATTTGTTGATTTTGGGTTTAAGTCATCTGACTCTTTACTTTAACAAGGGACCCAGGCAGGGGAATCGCCAGAAATCTTGGGCCCCATGAAAGATTATAATTTTGGGCAAAATTATTATTAAGATAATATTACTAGCCCCTAACCGGCCCCATGTCAGTGCTGGGCCCCTAGAATCATTCTAACCTTTCCCCCCTGGCATCACCCCTGGTCCCAGGCCCTGAACTAGCCCCACAGCCCCACAGCATGAAGGAACCTTCACCAAAAATGACAGTGGGTAACCGGTGTTTTTATTGGAATGCTGTTTTTTTCTTCCACCATGCAAAAATGCTTTTCACGACATATTTGTCTCATAAGTCCAAAAAATGAATCTGGCTTGTCTAAATTAGCTTTTGCATACAACATGCGACATTGTTTTTGTTGTGAGTGCAGAAGGGGCTTCTACGAAGGGGCATGGTAGACGAGGCTGGGACGTCACAATGTTTTCCATGGCCATGTAAATATTAATGTAAATTCAGATAATTATACATTTTTGGTAATGTGAATAAAGACAGGCAAAACTAGGCATTTGTTATCACATCACAATAATGTGAGGTTTTTTTTAACTATACCCAGGTGATCCTGTAACAAAACCCATGTGATAAGCAGAAGTTTACTGTGTATATTTATATACACTATCAGTCAAAAGATTTAGAAGACCACATATTTTCTGTTTTTTTTTATTGAAATTCAATATGTTGAATGTCTGAAGAAAGGTCTTCCTAAATATGTTGCAGAAGTTCCCATAAGTGTGTGGCATTTATAGCCTGCTTTGCTTTAACTCTCATATCCAGTTCATCCTAAAGCAGCTCCACCAGATTATATCCAGCTCAGCATCTTCTTTTGTTTTCTGAGGTAGTTCTGGCAGAGCTTGGACTTATGTTTTGGGACACTATCTTGCTGTAGGACAAACCCGAATCAACTCGGCCAAAACCAGAGGCCCTGCATGGCGCTACAGAATTATATCCCACTTCTGGGTAACCTCACCCTTTTTAAACCTCTGGCAGTTCAGCACTGTGCTTTGTACCGTGTCAGTATCACTTGGAATTGGACTATTTGAATTTCAATAAAAAAAAAACATGAAATACTGTGGTGCTCAAAAATTTTGACTGGTGTATACATATATGTACTAAATACTAAAATGTGTCCCTGCACAGGTGAACAAAGTACGGCCTTTGTCCCCAGATTGATGCAGCCTGGGGTTACTGAACGACCGTATTTAAGGGTCACTGCGCTCTTATCATAATCTTCTCTGTTAGTCCACTAGTGTCTGCTGAACCCTTTACACCCATCCATCTAGTCAAATTAAAGGGCCAGAAGTCCTATACACTGGCTTTCCACACTTTTTAACTGTTAATATAATTTTTCATAATATTCTCTGATTTCTAATGGTTAACTTTCTCCTGTTCAAGGGCGATCTTGGGAAATCAGTTCTCTTTTGTAGAATCTCTTGAGCAGGCATGCCCAACTCCATTCCTAGAGGGCCAATGTCCTGCACACCTGATTCTAATCACAGGTTGATTGCCAGATTTAGTGAGTGTGATTTAGGAGGGGGGCCACCTAACACTTCTGGAAACCAACCTTTCAGGAGTTGGTCTTTCTTGGTCTACAATAGCCTACCGGCTGGGGTTGAAGTGTGCAGAACTCCAGTCACAACAGCCAGCCATTCAGTGACTGCACTAAAACATTATCCATATCTCATCTTGCTGTGGTACAAAGTGAGGATCAGTCAAATTCCACTGGAAAATGTAAAGACTGATAATGTGTCAGCACTGACAGAAAATCCAATTTTTTAGTCTGTGGTGCATCATCAGACATTATTTGGTAGAAGCATCACCGGGAGTGGTGCAGGGGTTAGCGCTGTTGTCTCACAGCAAGAAGGTCCTAGGTTCGACTCCCGGGTCGGGTGCAGGGTATTTCTGTGTGGAGTTTGCATGTTCTCCCCGTGGCCGCGTGGGTTTCCTCCGGGTACTACGGTTTCCTCCCACCGCCAAAAACATGCATGATTGGGGATAGGTTCATTGAGAACACTAAATTGCCCCGAGGTGTGAGTGTGTGGCCCTGCGTTGTGCTGGCGACTGTCCAGAGTGTACCCCGCCTTTGCCTGTAGTAACTGGGATAGGCTCCAGTCAGGGGTAGAAAATGGATGGATGGATCACTGGGAGTTGGGCACACCAAATTAAATTTTACTCTAGCATGATGGAGGGGGGCTGCAGAAATGAAGTCCTGAACCCTATAGCCGAGGCTCTCAAGGCCTCACACTTTTGATTATTAGATAAACTATAATGTAGTTTAAAAATGGCTTTTAAAATGTGTTTTCAGCAGGTTCATTTTCACTTTTTTTTTTCTTTTTTCTTTTTGAAAGACCCCCTAGTGGCCTGTCTTCTCTTCATCTACATGATATTATAATCCAGTGGAGAACTTTCAAGTTATATTTTATCTGGGTCAAAGTGTTAAAAGTGTAATAGTAAAGTTTAAGGAAAACTCTTAACCATGGGCAATTGCCTTTATTGATTTCTGACAAATAGGGTAAGGTGGGTATTATGAGGGGTTCACTAATATAAATGGGCCTGCTGTGTCCAGTTATAGCACCACCAACTGGAGTGGAGAACATTGTGTAGCAGTTTGTTCATGAACCGGGGAAGTTGGCTCACAGTGGGTTTCAGGATAACTCCCATATTTCACTGCAAAATGCAATAAAAAGCTAATTTCTAATCAATACAAATCTAATTAATGACTCCAGTCAACTAGCTAAGTGAGAAGAGCACTAAACTGCTGGCTGGCTTATTGACCTGGCAAGCTTCTTATTTATTTACAACTCAGTTTACAAGACTTTACAAGTCAGCTGTTCTAGCTCTAACCTGGCTTCTGAACAGTGGTTTGAAGAAAAATGTTTCAAGATTGTCTCCTTAACAATGGATTAGAATGTTTTAGAGATCTTGGGTTTGAATCCTACCTTCCGCACTACTGGGTCCCTGAGAAAGACCCTTAACCCCATACTGCCCCTGTAGTTAGGAATGGAAGTCGCTTTGAATAAAAGGCTGTTAAATCTGCTAAATGCTGAAAATGTTTAATGATTTGCCATGATTTTTTGCAAATATTGACCCTTTCATCATTGTACTATTGACCTATTTGGCCTGTTTGTATGTTCTACAGTTTTGAATGCCCTGCATAATTCCACTCAGCAACTGTGTAGTAAAAAGTGAAAGTTGAGAGGATTGTCATTTTTTTAATAGAAAATATGTAACTTTAGTCAATACAATCTGGACTTAAAGTCTCTACTCATCACTACATTCACTGAGAAGATTCTACCAGCTGTACAAAACCAGTAGTAGAAGTTTGTTTAAGACATTAAGGAGCTAATGAGGTAATGGTGCAGGACACGCAAGGGCACGGGCTCCCTCTGCGGACGTGCAGTCATCGAAGTCGTTAGAGGTGTCAGGTCTGTTCGCACCTCTCGAGCAGCGGGACTCGTTAAACCTGCAACAAACAGGCTCCTGTTTATAAAAATAATTCACACCTTCCTCTCTTAAACCCACACATGAAGACAAGAATACACCCATAAACCTCACAGGACGGATTAAAGCCTGCAAACAACAACAAACAGTGTTTTCATCATTTTCTCATTTGTATTCATGTGTCAGGCCACTTATCAGGTCCTGTGAGGCATAAGAGTGGGTCATCTGTTTTCTCTGTGCCTGGTCATGTCTGGGCCTGTTTTGAGGCCCTTTACCTTCCAGGCATATTATTAAGGGATTAAGCCTAGGACTTAGTATTCATCACCACATTTTGTCACATTTTAAAAGTAGCACTGATGGGAGTCAGACATGTTCTTGCTTGGCTGGCTGCAGAACAGTATAGGCTGTTAGACTGAATGACTCTATCCATCTTATTACAGTATATGTTTCCTCCAATAATAACAGTACTGTCATTTACCCATATGGCACAAGCCTTAAGCCCAAATAGATCAGCTTAGTGGTGCCAGTGCTCCAAATACTGTAAGGCATATGTACTGGCATAAATATTGTATTGTATTAAACTGGGTACATATATAGACATAGAATAAGAGAGTGAGAAATTGGCATTGCTGAACTGAACTGCCTGCCCCCTCAGCAATATGTTATTAATTTTGAAAACAAATGCTGCATGTATTTCATTTATTCAGTATCTGCAATGTCTTGGTTAGTATCTACTACAAAATATTAAGCATCAACAAAAATATATTTAGTATCTACTATAAATGAAGCAGTATCCACTGTGTTAAAACCCATTGCCCTGGTTCAGGATCAAGTTTAAATAGAAGGTTTCAGTGCCTCATAGCAGGTCATTTCTAATGTCCATTAATGGCGATTTTCCATTTTTGTTACACTTGTGGTTCTGCCTTTTTTTGATCAAAGTAAAGTTATTCATAATTTCTGCCATATAAACACATAAAAATAATCTAACATCATTCCTCCAAGACCATGTTGCAACACAAGACAATGTTCAGTACAATTAACAACATCTACAGTAAGGAGAAATACAGTATTTGACCAGATCTGTATTTTAGCAGCAGAAGTTACATTTGCAAGTACAGCAATGAATAGGATCATGCAATTTTAGAAGCAATGTTAGCAGTGTCTGCTGTTTATATCATTAATTTACACTCTTCCATAACACACTGGTGTATTTGTCGGCCGTGGTCTGTATGTATGTTAGGCAGCGTTGGACTAAGCTTGCGCACGCTAATCTCTTTCTCTAATCAGATCCCAAATGGCCTGTTTGTTGTGTTTGAAGGTCACAGGTTTGTGTTATGCAAGAACTATTGACCTAACACTGTCTGATTCTCAGGCAAGCACACAGACCTGAAATGCACTACAGAACTTGTCACTAAAATAATGATCTTCTAGAGCAGGGCTCCCCAAACCGGTCCAGATAGGGGCGCTTTGGGTGCAGGATTTCCTCCACCAAGCAGGAAAAACACCTAGTTCCACCTCTGTAATCAGTTGGTCTTGATTTTCAGCTACTCAGTTGTGGCTTCTTTTTGGTTGGATTGAAAAACTGCACCCACAGTGGCCCTATCTGGACTGGTTTGGGGACCCCTGTTCTAGAGCGTCAAACACAGATCAACTCTTGGGAGCTTTTGCAGAGGTCTTTAATCTGATAAAATGATGATGTGACTTCATTTCACCACATAAACAAGTCTACACTGAAAAATAATCAAAATATACATCAAATAAATATTTTTGTAAAATAAGAACTGTAGAAATAATCACATTTAGCAAAAACAAATATCCCAAACTGGCTAATTAAGCTTTATTTAGTAAAATGTGTAACAAAAATAAGATGGCAACTGAAATTACTTAATTAAAAACATCATATTTTGTTCCCCATTGATTTACATACTTTTCATTGCTTAAGTAAATCTTACTCTGTAAACATTGCTTAATATGTTCAATTTAACCCAATTTTCAGTTGATTTTAAGCATGCCATTAACATTATGCCAACTTGTAGCACTTAGCCATCTTTTTGTGCATGCTATATTAGCCTCTCTATCTCCTGTGCCACCTAAAACTACACACAACTCGGATTTTGGTGTTACTGGAGCACAGATGAGCATTTTATTTGCCTGCAATTGTGCTCAATTCAAAGTATTCACAGTGATTAAGCCGAAGTCCCTTCTCTGCTTTTTTGGGCTAGTTCCTCTCCTCGTTTTTGGTCAAAGTCCCTCTTATCCCACCGTCCCAGTCTTTAAAAGCCCCTGTGTGCTCCAAAGTGCACTCTTGCAGTACAGCCTCATTTCCAAACATGCATCTGGCCGGATTGGTCCCGGTGGTAGTCCTGTTATCCACCATCTGTGAGGCAGCAGTGGTGACTGAGAATGGCTGGCCCATCCTCATGGAGAAGGCGCCGTCTCAGCTGTCTGAGCTCCCACAGGCTGACGGGGTGGTCAAACTGGACCCAATGGACTACCTGCAGAGGATGGCCATCTACAGGTTGTTAATCAATGCCTCCGATCCCTACATGAGCTCCATGGGCCCTGGGGCTAATGAGAACCCACTGTGGGGGCTTCCTCTGCAGCTGGGCTGGAAACTCAGATCAGGTAAGATCAGGGATTTCCACACATTGACAAGAGTCTGAGAGCCAAAACAGGAATACATATCCAGAATCACGAGTCAAAATCATCTCTGACTTATGGTGGTCACCCAGATATCTGGTACTGAGATTTAGCTTTGAGTTTTTGCTACAAATGTTTTATAGAGTAAAATGTTTAGGCACGACCATGATGAATCAAAACTCTCAATGCACACTTGATACCAATAAGAATGTAATACATGTAATAATCCATTATTAGAGTCAGAAAACTTTGCTGAATTAATGTACAAGCCACACTCCAAGTCCCTACCTGCATCTTTGATCAGTTTGAAAATTAAACTGAAGCTGCCAGATTTATTTTCAATTCATGGTAGCACAAAGTTATTAGATAACCTGTTCACTCCTCATTTCCAGCCATTCTGGAAACCAAAATCGTGTGTAATACTGGACCTGCTGTGGTTCTAAAATTAGCTATTAGCAGGTCTTGGAAAGGATATATTGAATTCCAGCATAAATTGCTGGCACGATATATTCATTTTTGAAGAACCAGAGTGGCTAAACCAAACAAAATGTGCTGAACATTTTTCATTCTACAGTTTTGAGCATACAAGCAAAGAAATAGGATAAAAAATCACATCATGTGCTAACTGGATTACCAAAAACCAAAAACCCTTTTCCTGGTGTCGTTAATGAAACATGATTGATGATGGAGGTTTGCTTCTTTTGATTAACAGTAGAGTGTAATGCAGCTGAGGTTACCACAACAGCCGGCGATGCTAACCACAAAACGGTGCTGGACACCACTAATGTTTAAATTTTCCAGGGCGACTGACTGATCCATCAGGTGTGAGCACCTGTGGGCAGGAGAGCTCCAACCCAGTGTGTATCGCTAGCAGCAGCTGGTGGGGGTGTAAGTGTCCCTGGACGTCAAAATGTAACACATTTTGTTCAAATTTCAATTTCTCCATTACATCATCTCACTGGTGGCTATTCTATACTTCTGTCCAGGTGTGAACTACCACCTGTCCGTGCTCCCATTCCTGGCGGCAGTTGAGTCTGGTGTGGTGGGCGGTGGTCAGACTCAGGTGGAGATTCAGGTGCCCGCTGACCTGGCTGGCGATTATTGCTCCAGCACTTGTTCCGCCGTGCACCCTGATGCCATGACCAAATGGTCGACATTCTTCAAGGTACTTACTCTTTCTTTCATGTACAAACTCCTCATTACTTTATTTCACATGAGAGAAAAACGGCCATATGGGCCTGCAAGTCCAGGTGCAGTGCAACATGTAGCTCTATGCAATGGCAAATACATTCTTGTAACTAAGCGGAATTTAAATCTTGATGTTCCAAACCTCAGCTCACATGTAAACCGCCCTTACTCTCTTTCCAAGTGTAAGGTTTAAAAACAAATACATTAAGGTTCAGTGATGGAGAGACCAATGTTTATAAACGTAAACAAAGGAGGAGGTAGTGGCCTAGTGGATAAAACCCTTGCCTGTGAACCCAATGACAACATAGTCACAGGTCAGTGTGGAATCTTGAGCTCATACTATGGCTGCATAATTGATGATGAACATTGTATCTCCATTCAGCTGCTGTTCCTGCTGCTACAGTTCAAGGAAGTGTCTTGACATTGCAGCTTTTGAGACTCAAATGGAGGTTTAAGTCTGAACGAAGGCCTAAAACAAGTTCCATGGTTTGTTACATTACTGACAAGTGACAAGTGTATTGAACATACATTGGCATGTAGACAGATGTCTGATTCCAGTCTGAGTAATATTGATGGGTAAAAAAGGAAAAGGTTCATTTCTATGGCAATATTTTTGATAGCATTGTTTTCCTTTATATCCCACTGTTGCAGTTTTGTTTTCCTCTGGCGACATTGCCCTCACATATTGTCATATCCTTTCATGGTCTCTTGATTATCTATAGTCATCTATTTAAAGTTGCTGATCATTTAGTTATCACCTCAACATTGCAATGTCATGCAGTATTGTGCAATATTTGGTAGTTTTGGACACCAAAATATTTTATCTGTGCAATATCTAGTTGGGTTTATTTAGCCATATTTTGTTCCTGTCTGGGTAGCACTGTGTGCCTGTGCAATCATGATATAAATTATTTCCTCTGGGATCAATCAAGGTTTCTGATTCTAATTCTGATTCTGATTTTTCTCTCTGTAGTCTCTGTCGACCATCAGTGGATCAGAGTTGACTGATGCTGAGAAGAAGGATCAGATCCTGGGCTTGATGTGGTTGGCTCATTTGGCCTCCGTTGAATCAGCTGCCAACACTTGCACTGACAAGTGAGTCTCAGCTGTCCCCTTTGAAGGCTGATCATTCTTTTAGCTGTGATTAGCTAATGAGTTCAGTTTCATATATTATGTGCCACAGCCTGTAGTACTGTGGTAAAATTATAATAATAAAAAACAAATACCTCATCTCACACCAAAATATAACCAGTCAGACAGGAGGTGTTCAATGAAGTGTAACAAACATACAATGGAAGGTTATGCCCCTCTGATTAGCCTGAATCATCTTCTCTTGCCTCAATCAGAATCAGAATCAGAATCAGAAAACTTTATTTATCCCGAAGGAAATTGTTTCACAAACAATGTAATATAATCTCTAATAGACTGGCTTAGTGACTGTGTCACTGTCATATCTGAATGTTGAATAAAGGGCCTTAGATTTAGAAGTGGAGACTAGCTTTGCTCTTTGTTCTTTCTGGGTTACTAAGCTGATCCTCTCTCTTCCCCATCACTGTCTGTTTAGCCCATGTTGCAGAATTAGCAATCTTGTTTGAATCTGTTGTATTAGCCACAGTTTGAGAGGATATGTTGGAGCTTTCTCTGAGGAAATATATACTTGCCTCATATATGCATGCCTCCAACTGTTGGTGGGATCATGTGAAGCAAGGAGTCCCAGCTGATGGGTTGATTGGAGATGACAAAATTGATCAAATAGTTAAAAAAGCACATGCGAGTGTCGCTAATAGCAGTAGCAGTCACATTAATGCTTTCACAATCTCCTCTGTGTGAAGTGCGTGAGGACCATTGGGTGGGGTGTGAGCTTTTATGACTCCTTAGTTATATTAACCTCCAGTGATAAAATAAAAGATGTAAACTTAGATCACTATGTCCAGGCTGATCAACCTCATTTTGGCTGGGATTTTGTTCAAACATTTATTTAAAGTCTACAGCTGGAAGAACACAGTAACACTGCAAGTAAGGATCTACTCCTAAATAAGTGCTATCTCGGTGTAGGAAGTTGCAGTACTCAAACCTTGAGCAGAGCTTTATGGAGAGCTGGATGAATTCTGCAAGGTACGTTGGCGCTGCCCACTTCCCATCCAACATGGAGAAGTCCTTGCAGTTCATGGTACCCCTGCCCAGCCGAGTCCTGCAGGACACAGACAGCCCACCCAACATTGCCGACCTCAGTGCTGAAGAAAACCACACACTGTATATCTTTGGCTGGATGACCACCGCCAACAGACTGTTGGGTAAGCACATGACTTCAACCCCCCTGCAGCAAAGACTGAATGAATGATAAACGTATAAATAGCCCATTCATACATAAAGGTTCAATAAGTTACATAGCATCGGCATAATGTAGATATGTCTTGACAGGTGCAATGGCTATGCATGGACTAGGTTATTCATTTTGGGTTGTTTTTGACATGCTAATTCCAGTGTTATGTAGCAGGATTTTTACAGTGTTACAGTTCAGGCATGACAGCAACAGCTTGAGATTTCATTCATGATTTAAAGTCTAACTGGGTGACCATTTCTTCAAGAACTTTATGAAATACATCCCCTTCAGTTGGTCTGATCCTTTAAATGTTTAAGCTGGAAGATGCTGAGTAGGAAAACTGCAACTAAAAGCTTACACTTCCATCTAGTGGTGATGCGGTGCAAGTGCATAAAAAGCCAATGCCTGATGCAAAATGGAAAATCCCTATTTTTTAACCCTGTAAACCCTGAGGGCTCGAATCATAGTTTAAATAATAGCAGCCTACTCATTGATATTAGTTAATTATTTATTAAAAAGTGTGGGTTTATTTAAAAATTGTTTGAAGAAGTTCAAAGTGCCCTCTGAAATAAAAGCTTTGAATGGCCCATTTAGTTTAAAACCAAATTTTGTCTCAGATTTATTTTAAATAAAAAATCTTGATGCATCATGCAAACACTGTAAAATGTTTAACAGTGTAGTCCGCAGTGTAGCTCCTGTATGGTCGACATTGTTGCCATTAAAAGCAATATGACGTTTTTTTCTGCGCCGTGTGTTTTACCAGGTGGTTCACTGGTTACGATGTGGGAGCGTGCGATGTGCTCACCTACTGCCCGAGAGAAAGGCTGCAATCTGTTGAATGACCTTCTCCTCAACCCACAGTTTGCCACCTCCAGCATGCTGTCCATCCTGACCGAGATGGTCACCAACTGCTGAACCCTTAACCAATAACACTGCCCCATATATTTAAAGAATAAATCATGGAATGTTTGGGCCACACTGTGTAAATGCATGCCTACATCCTCACACACTGCACAAAATTCACATAAGCATGTCAGTTAAAAATTTAGCACAGTTTGAGGCATGTGATGGTTTAGTCATACAAAAAGGACTAAATGATGACTGCTCCTGTTTTTGCTATGCTAATTCCCTTTAGAACATTTTATAAATAACAGTAAGCCACATACGTTCAGAAACCACATAAACGAGTGGATTTGAGATGATTGAACATCTAGGAATGGTTTGAGGCAAGTATGTGTTCATTTAAGCATGCAATCAGGATTAAATGATGATTGATGGTGTGTTTACTATGCTAACAGCTTTTAGTCCATGTTTATAGTTTCACAAACCAAAGTCTGTTAGAAATGAATGAACACCTACACACATTTTTGGGGCAAGTGTGTGATGAATTGGTGGGGTACAATTTACATTAAACATAAGCTTTGTAGCTCCAGTGCTAAAAGTAAACAAAACTACATTTCGTAGCGGGAGGGAGGAGGCAGCCCCCGAGCATGGGTCAAAACTTTCTTTTAAAACTGGTCTCCTCATACAAATGCCCGATGGTTCAGGTCAGTTCTTGTTTTTCCTCTATTCTGAATGGTGAATAAAAACTACACACTTTTAGCTAAATCAGTAATTAGGGTTAGTGGTTCAAACTTAACACTCCATCTGTGACATCACCGATCTCGGCTCCACCATATTAAATACATTTTCACCCCCAAATTAATGACAGGCACTTTCTGTCACAGTGTATTATTTCACAAAAATATCACCACAAACTGAAAAACAGACAGACCTACTATATATATACTATATATACTATATGATCTCAGGAGTGTGTGTGTGTGTGTGTGTGTGTGTGTGTGTGTGGTGTGTTCAAGAAAAAACACTTGGGAAATAAGTTTTCTTTTGCATAAATTAAACCAATATAGACATTTATGGCTTTACAAAATGCTAGAATACATTTCTTGCCATTTGGCAACATTGTGCAGCAAATAATTTATTTTCTTTTGTTCAAGCCTGAATTATGAATGTGGCCAATGTCCAAACTGTAATATTATTGCAGTCTGCATCACCTGTGCCTGTCAGTTAAACTATCTAATCTCTGTTACATTGAGTAAATTAAGAAATGTGAACAAATGTTTTACTGACAGGCTGCAGAGGGTCTAAAGACACAATGAGCCTAGATAAAGGAGTTCCAGCCACTCAGCATTCAGCACCACCAGTATACTGATCACTGCCCCATCATCTGGAAC
>JBBKCR010172015.1:0-15211 GCA_037577295.1 Ladigesia roloffi | reverse complement strand
CTACGGCTAAAGCTAATAATCTGCGTTTGTGTTCTGCTGAGGAAACAAAGTCACCTTCGACTTGGATGCCCTGAGGGGTAAGCAGATTTTCATTTTGGGGTAAACTATCCTTTTAAGCCGCACTCTTCAAACTTGGAGAACATAATAGTGGCTTATAGTCCAGAATTTACGGTAGTTTTATAATCAATTATTAAATTACAGAAGTCTATATTTAGGGTTTACAGAGATGCAAGGACTGGATTTCCAATAATGTGGGAGCTATAATTGTTTCTCCTAGAACCTTACATCTGAGCCTAGACCCATTCAGGAACCTTCATTTCTAAAAGTGTAGAAAACTCAAAAAATAAACAAAGGTCTGTGCCTGTTTATGATAAGTGTGTTATTGGTGTGGAGGCCCTGCTGAAAGTCTGCCAATGAGTTTTGTGTCATCAAGAACTTGCGTCCCCAAAGGACAGAAAAGCAAACAAGAAGCTCGATAAGAACCTGATTGACTGAGGAAAGGTCCTCCACTTTCTACCACTGTTTCCCACCAATTGCCGTCACATGAATAAAAAAAGCAAAACTGGTCATTTCTAACCATTGACTGAGAAACCCTGCCTCAAATAGCCGGTTTCCTTGGCCTTGATCAGTATTATAAAACCTGACCTCCCCAGAAAGAACACTCTCGTGAAGGCCCCTAATCTGCGACGACCTCACATCTCCTCCAAATCCAATTTCAGGTGGAGTTGAGAAAGAAAAAGATATAATAAACCCTTTGATCCTCAAAATATTTGAGATTTCTGACAACCCCAGACTTCTGAGACACACTCTGGAGGGCGACCCTCATGCAGAATTCATGCCCCGTTCCTGGTTACACTTTTCACCTCAAAACATCACCAATTTAAAGTGTTTATTAATGACGAAAATCTGCCTTCAAATGAATATGCAGGAGTCAAACAGAACAGGTCTGAATGGTGAATATACATAAACCAAATCACAAAAGGCACCCACTGTTGTTTAATATCTTAACATGTCATTAAAGCCCACAAGATGGTTTCTGGTAAGACAATTTTGCAAACCAGGAAGGTAATCTGTTTTGGGCATGCACTGGCAGATGACTATACTCATTATTCATATGAGATTAAGGAAAGAGCAGTACATGACATTCAGACCAATTTGCATGTAGGTGCTCAATTAAAATTTTGGAGACATTCTTACAAATGTAACAGGTCCTAACAGGTTAATAGCATGTGACATCATGGGTAGGGATATTTACATTTCCATATGATTCTGTTTATTCTGTTTATTATGTATATTCATTATGTATATTTGTTTCTCATAATTAAGTGGTCGATATTGATGTTGCGGAACAATGCTTAAGTCTGATTGGGAGGCTGCAAGCACCTTTTCAGACTTCACATCACACGGACAGAAAACTGATTAAGAAACATTATACCCAGGGGCATCTGAAGCATTTTTAATGTGAGGGGGACACGTGGGGTGGGGTTTGGGCGTGGGGCAGGGTTTGGGTGGGGGCGGGCCTACTGCATGTGTGCAAAGTCTCATCATTTTAGGGGAAGGGGGGGTTTAGAAACCCTTGTTGAATCCTGAATATTTGGTGAAAGAATCCACTCCACATAACGGATGTTTCAGGGCTATATTCATTAGAAAACATACTTAGCTTTATTGCCAGAGAGAATCACCAGTATTAAAGTATATTTCAGGGCTGCTTTGCTGAACGTTTTCACTTTATTTTGAAGAACTGTTGTGTAAAAGCAATAGAAAATGATTTTGCGTTATCATGAAAAAAACCCACATATAAGACTTGACTTCAGGCCTTGCCTATCACAACACAGTTGTTGTTTGTGAACAGAAGGTATCACTTATAACATGTCATGTTACACCACTTGCTGCAGCTGTTGTCATAATTTTCGAACCTGCTCTGAGCACTTGTTCGATTGATTAAAAAGCAGATTTTGCAAACAAACACAATTTAAAAAATGGAGTAAAAAAACTACTTCTGAAATGCGTTGACCCGCTTAAGTCGCTCTCACATATCCATCACTAATACTACCACGAATCGGTATTGGAATTCACATTTTGGGTCTTTACTGTGCTTTAAAATATCCCACTCATTCCGTCCTTCACTGCGCAAAGATACAGAACAGCAGTTCTCATTAAACTATGTCGAAAATACAACATGGATACATCGGGTTTGAGTTAATGGTAGAAGGTCTTGCCCTGAAGAGAAGAACTCTCAACAGTAACAAAATGTTGGATCTCTTCCAGCAATACAAATGAATGTAGGCAAATTAATCAAGGGAATTTTCCAACCAAATCTCTGTGTGCTGATCTGTAACCCTTGGTTTGTCACCACAGACAGTAATAATTCAGTCCAGCGCACATTTCTAATAGAAGTCAATGGGCAGATGATGAGTAGATGTTTAATATATTTTCTGGTGATTGACTGCAAACCTGGTGCTCCTCATAAATGATACAGATTCAGTGAATAGAAATAAAGCTGAAAAGACATTAGACTTCCACAGAAGTGGAACAATCACGATATAAAGCAATCTTCTGTATGGAAATGGTAATTGACGACACAGGTGCGACGATACAGGCATGGCAGGTTGAGACGAGGTTGAGAAAAAGTACGGTACTGCTTTAAAATCAGGGACACCTAGTACTGCGAACATTGTCCATAATTAATTAATTTACTCGCTGGCCCTGTTAAACCACCACTGTGTTATGAGCTTGACTCATACAGTTGTAATCCTCCCCTCAGGCGCTGGTCTGCGACAGGGGCCTCGTTCTAATCTAAATGGATGTGCAGTTTTAACACCTCCAGAACCTAAGAGAGTGTGCCGGGTTGCCAGATAATCCCGCAGCTCCACTCGCTTGCCTGCACTCCTCTGCTGCAGCAAGAGCTCTTAATTACAAAACCCCACAGAGAGAGATGTGGAAAACAAACACACAGAAGTGTCATGATGGGGGAAAGAGATACATATTCATCTCATCATGTTCAGATGAACCGAAGATTTGGGTGGGGTGTGCAGCAAGAACTCACCTCAGGCAATAAACAGATACTATATATCCTCAGTACAGGATTAATGGTATGATTGTTGCATAGCGTTCGAAGGCTAGGCATATAGAGATCTGTATTTTCCTCAAGAATATGAAAGGAAAACCAAGCCAAATGGACCACTCATCATTTCCTTGAAATAGTTTTTGCCAGAGAAGCTGTCCCATCTGTTCAAGAATACTTCAACAAATACTAGGCACTATTTATGTTGTGAACATTTTCATTTTTAATGAATACAGCATTCAAATGGCCAATAAAAAAGACATTAAACAGCTTTTTTTCCCTGATGTCCACTAATGCTTGTGTGAGCTCATGTACCAAAAGCAGTCTTTATTCCTTAAACCAACTGTTTAACTACAACCACAAGTTGGCACCAAGTGGGATCATTTAAAAGAAAGGGTTAAATGGGATTTGCAATGGAATGAGGGCTTTGTGGTTTCAGGGTTGTGTGTGTGTGTGTATATTACAAATGGTATCATTTGACAAACAATTGATTTCCCCCAATAGGGCTTTTTGTCCCTTTGTCCTGACCAAGGTCACTACCACAGAATATTGATTCATTTGACCTGGTGTAATTGATATTCTGTGACTGTCCTAACAATGCTAAGTCAAATCAATAGGTGCTAGCTTGCTAGACACTTTAACTACCGCTAACCTGCTAGCATGCTAGCTACAAAATTAGAGGTAGCCCTCCAGTCTGTCATTAAACAAGCTGTTTTTTTCCCTATTTTTCCATCCATTCATCACTCTCAGGCTGATTTTAAGGCAGCACACTCTCTCTCTCTCTCTCTCTCTCTCTCTCTCACACACACACACACACACACAAAATGGAGTGAAATGGAATTATTGGAATATATGTTTATATATTATATATGTTTATCCATCTTGTGTAAAGTACTGTTCGCATCATGAATATTGACGACTGTGTATATTATGTTCACATTACTGCAGAAGGCATTCCTTTATTCCTGCCATAAACAAAGATGCTAAATTGCTTTGCATGGCTGTGTTTTCTTTTCCAGATCATTCTCGCTGTTTGCTATGGTTGTCTGCCATGCTTCAACATTAGATGGGAGTGTGATAACTTTGGCATACAATGGCTAGTACAGTTCTGTTTTATGACTTTATCTCACATTTCAAACTCATATTTGTTGAGGATAGCACAAAGGGGCTGTCACAAAACAGGGGCACAATTCTGTGTACTGGATCAGTGACTGAAGGTCACAGATCTCCTAAAGTCGGATTGGAACCCACATTTTAGGCCAGATGAAAGTATCATCAGGTTCTAAGGGTGCTTTCACACATTCCTCGTTTAGTTCGGTTGAATCACATTAGAGTTGTGTTAAAAGGACCCAAAACTGCAGAAAAATTCTACAATGTATCATTTGTACCCCTTGGTCTCGACCAAATGAACTGAGTGACATATGTGAAGCACCCTAGGACAGGGCTGGGCCACAGGGGGCCACATGAAAAATCTGAAGTCTGTTGGAGGGCCGATACAAGAATAACTTTAAATTAATTCTGCTCAATATTAATTTTTTCATTTTAAAAAGCAGTACATTATTCATTTTGATGTTCTATTACTAGGCTTGTAACGATACTGAAATTTCAATCTCGATACTGATACTCAAGATGGTGCCCGAGACTTTATACTGTATACTACAGGGGGAGAAAATCCTTTTGATAAATAATTTAAAATGTGCCTCTGGGTTTTTTGTATGTGGCCCTGGTCTGATACCCAGGTCTGTTCTATGATATACAGTTACGAATATGTTTTCCTACTCTTGTATAGTTAGCTTCAGACAAATAATATTCCTTTATGACAGTGACATTATACTCTACTTATATACTGCACTACAACTTACTTTACTCTGAAGAGACAACCCAGAATACACCAGGCTGCTGACCCCCAGTTAACATCCTCTGAGGCAGCAAAAACGGGATTAAGATTTGACCTATCGCTCACAACAACGGGCTGCTAATGCTGTGCCATGCTTTCTTGGCCATATAGCACTCCACACAGCACCTGTCGCTGAAGGACACTGAATACAGATGGAGTCTGCAGTTGTAATTCCAGCTTTAGGCAGATGCTGTATGAGCTCAGCACCCAAGAGATGGACTTTCAGAATCTGACATGACAGTTTCCTGTTGTTAGCAGACCTGCACAGCAGGCCAGGACCTAATATTGAGGGGGCCAAGCACAAAAATGAGAGTGGCTTTATCAAACTAGACAGTTTCCTCCTACAGGAGACCAGTTGCAGATGGTGGAAATGGAATTGAAAGAGTTACAGATTTATGGATGGATGATTTTATATGGTGTGGAGATTGTAACCTTCAGGGCGGCACTATATGGAAGTTCTACATAAATCTGACCTGACAAGTTGATTCTTGAATGGAATAAACCAATATATACAGTGTTATGGTGAGGTTAGTTCAAAGATATTCATTGTTCAATTTGGAAATAATAGCTGGATGTTTGGCATTCAAGGATTGCTTGGTTGGTTTTGCACTGGAGCTAAGAGGCAGGAGTAGCTGTGAGACCCCTGGGCACCTGAGCCAAATATCCTTTGGCCAAAAAAATGAAAAAGGCCTCCATTTCCCTAAAATAACTCTTAGTCACTTGCATTCCTGCCTATTATGCTACATAGGAACAGATCACAAGGCTTTCCATTTATTAAAAATGATTATTTTAACACAACGTATCACTGTCCCTCACAGTAACAAGGCACTTTCCAGTTGGGCAGTTCCTTCTCCAAGTCTTTTCTGTGTGGAGTTTGCTTGTACCCCTGTTTAGTCCCACAATCTATATTCATATTAAATGAGCTAGAGATGTAAAATTGCCCCAAAGTGTGTGGGTGGGTGTGTTTGTGTGTCTTGCATGTTGAGTAAATTAAGCTAACTAATCTTCAACAGCTTCCATTACTTGTTAGCTACATTAAGCTAATATAGCTACATAACGCCAGGGCAGGTATTACAGATATGTCCTGGCTGAAATTCCATTTTGTAAATGGGTTAACAGATTTTCCACCTACTTATTGTCAAGAAAATGGATTCTACAGCTGCAACTCCTAAGCAAGTGTGTATCTACACCTGCAATAAGGGTCTGATGTTGTGTTTCTCCAGATAATAAGAAAGATAGTGGGCTTTATGGGCTAAATGAGGGGAAATAACATCGAGGAAAGGTAAGTGGCTCCACTTTTGTCTAAATAGCATTGTCCTGCAGATGCTTGAGCAGGACAATTACAGCCTTGACAGCACCTCTGCCAAGCCAACAACTGATACCACCATGTTACACTGAGCTGAAGAAGCTTGTGGATGATTATCAAACTGTGTTGGTGGAGCCCAGGAGGACAACTATCCGTGCTCACCTAATTTCACGGCTATTGCAGAATGATTTGCATTGGTACGCGCTCCCGGTAGCAGGACTGGATTAGCTAGGATCGTATAATGAGAATTCCTGCCAAGGGGCATTAAGGTTGCTGACCATTCCTGCTGATGGTCGTGGCCTGTTCAGGGTCAGGCTAGTCTCTTGTTCTATGGTGTGTTAGCAATAGAAACCTATATACAAAGAAAGCCACAGGTGACATCAACATGAAACTTTCTTACTGAATGACTCATCTGTGTCACTGCAAGCATCATGGAATGACTTTGGATTCGTGTTGGGTTTAAGAGTGATGGCCTGTGAAGAAATTGGCATGTCTTTACACTTTCAGACAACTGATGATTAAGCAAAACACACTTAAAATGACTAATTGTCCTTTAAAACAACAAGAGGAAGCAACTTTCCTCCTCCAATTAACTGGGGATTAATGGGGAGGCTTCATGAAGTCATTTATAAAGGAGAAAGCAGGGTGCACAGCAGCGTTAGAGTAGTGGCAGCCGGAGGGATTAATGAGTTCCGAGTGAATTATGCTGCCCTGGGAGGCTGCTATACGAGAGCAGCACAGAAGATGAAACACGTCCCTCAATGGCTTGGTGATGCCACCGAACAGACGAACAGGTGTTTGTAACCTTCCTTAATTGGCTCATCAGTGGATTTGTTCCTGCAATAAGCACTACATTCTTATATACATACTCAAAAACGAATGCTTAAAGCAATAGTCACCCAAAGTAATGCTAAAGTTGCAGCAATAAGACAAGCATGGTGTAATTATATGTAGAGCTGAATTGTATGTAGATTAATCAACATTACTGATAATGTTTACATGTAGTGTTGAAGAGTATGTGACTTAAATTAAAGAGGGCAGCAGTCATAGGTAGCCAAAGTAGAAGAGCAGGTATGCCTGAAAGCTCAAAAAGAAGTGAAGTCTGGGAGCAAACAGCTGGAAAGAAAGTATCCAGTGCTGCAGTCCAACAAGGGCTGTGACCTTTCAATGGTACCAGGAGTCAGCGGTCTTCTTAGGTATTTTATTTTGACCAAATTTGAAGGCAGTGTGGTATTTAGTCTTCTTATGAAGGAACTATAATACTGCCCAGATACCTACAGTTCCAAACCCTCCATCTGAAAAGCAGACAAACTGTGATCTATGTGTCTCGAACGTTTTGACAGTGCTGATTTTATTTACTGAAAGTGATTCTGTTAAAACCTCTCCCTGACATTTACACTTGATTTTTTAAATGCCTCCTGTGTAACTGGATCACAATTGGACAGCACTAAATATACGTGTAAATGGAAACCATAGTGCATTGGAATCTGTTCACTCAGAGCCAGGGTGAGAGCAGATCTACCAACTAACTGACTATGGGGGGGCGTTTCCAGAATGCACAGATTGTCATATGAGTGACTCGCTAGTTGATGGGGGGTAAGGTGGGGGGTGGGGTGCTTTAAAATGCCCCCCCTTGACACTGGCACTTCTTCTTGGACATATGATTACTTACTGATCTATAAAACTGAGGTAATTTTGAATACTACAGGCAGGTATTTTACCCAAGCCCATGACTGGATAGAACAAATTTTTATCTGATTCCTCCACAGCCATGGTCCCATAAACTGATTATCGATCAGCACTGCTAGTCCTATGGGAAGACTGTGAAAACAGACCTGTTTTCTAAGGGGCTACCTCTAGCATTCTCCTAATCCATAAAATATTGTTTATTTTCAGTGCTCATAACAATTTCACAGTTCCGTATAGAATTATGCAGCGAGAAGAGAATAGAAGAGTTTACCTTGCCTTGATGCAACTTTTTGCATTTTCCAAGCATTTTCGTGAGGAGCCAGCCGAGACACTTTCCCTCCAGACTCCGCATATGCTAATTTATCTGGCAGCTACTTGCTTACTATGAAAGTGCACTTTGTTGTCTGTAATTATAGACCGTAGTTCCTCTGTTTCTCTACATACTTTTCAAGTGGATAAAATGAGTGTAGCTACAAGATACAGGGGGGAAAACAATGTTTTGATGCTAAATTTTTTGTGCTGACTCAAAAAAAACTGTCTAAATTATAAAGTAGTTTCATTTTTATGGAGAGAGACAGAATATAAAAACATAAAAGTTACAAACTGATTTGCCTGTCATCCAGTAAAAGTGTTTGAGTCTCTACAACCTAGTCGGCCTTCTGGCTCCCACAGACTGCAGATTAAAATTAAGTCCATCCCATCCTCTCCACCACCATGGACAGGACCAAAGAGCTGTAAAAGGACATCAGGGGCAAGACTGTAGATCTGCATGAGGCTGGAATGGGTAACAAGACCTTCAGCAAGAAGCATGGTGAAAAGTTGGCGAATGCGATTATTCGGAATTGGGAGAAATTTAAGATGACCATCGGTTGCCCTCAGTCTACAGCTCCACCTCATGGGGTGAGGACGATCATGAGAAAGGTGAGGGATCAGTCCAGAACTACACGGGAGAAGCTTGTTAATGATCTGAATGTACTTGGGACCACAGTCACTCAGAACTCTATTGGTAACTCATTACATTATAATGACCTGAAACTTTTCAGCGACCGCAAGGTCCCGCTGCTCAGAAAGTAACATGTACAGCCAATCTTAAGTTTGCCCATGAACATCTTAATGATTTAAAGAGGGCTTAGGGGAAAATGTTGTGGTCAGATGAGACCAAAATTGAGCCCTTTGGCATCAACTGGAGCCGCCATGTTAGCAGGATGAGAAATGATGAGTATGAACTGGAGAACACCATCCCCCATTGTCAAGCCTGGAAATGAAATTTTATGTTTGGGGGTGTTTTTCTTCCAAGGGTGTAGGATGACTTCACCGCATTGAGGGGCCAAATGATGGGGCCATGTACCATAAAATCTTGGATGAGAACCTGGGTTGTGGGTCCTCCAGCATGACAATGACCCAAAATATACTGCCAAGGACAAAGGAGTGGCTATACAAGAAGCACATTAAGGTCCTGGAGTAGCCGAGCCAAGTTCCAGACCACAATCTTTAGAAAATATGAGGAAAACTGAAGCTTTGAGCTGCCAAAAAGCATCAAAGCATCCTAGAGCATTTAAAGTTTCTGTAAATGGGAGTGAGTTGAAATCCCTCCTGAGACGTGTGCAAACATTGTGACCAAGAAATATCTTACTGCTGTGCCAACAAGGCTTTCTCCACACAGTACTAAGTCATGTTTTGATGGATAGAGAGATAGCTAGCTTGCTAGCTAGCTAGATGGATAGATAGCTAGACAGCTAGCTAGCTAGCTAGATAGCTAGCTAGATAGACAGACTGATACTTTATTCATCCCAGAGGGAATTTCACATTTGCTTGGGTATCAAATACTTATTTCACTCAGCGAAATGCAAATCACTTTATTACTTTTATGTAACATGTTTTTTTTTCTTGATATTTGGTTGATATTCTGTCTCTCTCCATAAAAATTAAACTACCTCATAGATCAGAGAACTCAAATTCTTCTGTAAGTCAGCAATCTTACAAATTAATCAGGGGATTCAATAATTATTTCTCCCACTGTTGGTGTACCTGAAGAAGTATCAGCCGGTTCTGGACGCTAAAACCATTCGCAATAAATAAAAATGGATGAGAGTAGCTTTACCGCATACATTTCCCAAACAAAACCGTCATTGAAGTGTGGAGTCTTCTGGCAGGCTGCCTGCTTTACTCTGCTGGAAGAAAAAACTCTTTCATCTTCCCTTATTCATCTTTTTTTAATCCATATCTTTCTCGAACAAACGAACACGTTCCAGTTTTCTCTGCTGAATGCGGCAGACTGGGTTATGCTTTATCATTCTGCGTGCTTGGCTGATTGTCCAAGGACATTGCACTTGACTTGTGGTTGATGATCCAGCGCTGTGTTTGTTGCAGCTGCGCATTAGTGGCAGTTTAGCCACGAATCATGTCATTTTGCTGTTAGGGGGCTGATGGCCCTGTGAGGCTTCGGGGAAATGGCAAGCAAGCATCTGGCTTTTCACACCCATGCTGCTAGTGCGGTCGGGAAGCGACGCGGACCAGCGAAACAGCCCTAGCTGCACCACTTTGATTTCTTGGTCTTAATGGGTTGCATTAAATTTCCCACTCCGCTAGCCCCCCGTTTCATCATCTGTCATCCCCTGGGTTTAACCCTTTGAAGCTGCAGCTGTCGCTCGAGATAAGACAAAAATAGTGTAATTTTATGGAGAGTTGAAACAGTTGTTCAACTTTACTGATAAAGTTAACATGTTGAAGTCAGAGTCTGTGACTTAACTTGAAGAGGGCATCAGTTCATAAGCCCAGCAGAAGCTCAGTCACAGGTAGCAAAAGAAGAAGAGCAGTTATGGCTGAAAGGTCATGCTGGAGTGTCTAGAAGCAACCAGCTGGAAAGAAAACATCCAGTGGAGTGTTCAATCAGCTTCTTTTTTTCCATTTGGGAGGTACCATTAGTCCACTGTCGTCTTATATCTCTTATTTTGACCAAATTTAAAGCCAGTATTACATGTGTGTGCTCCTTAATGAGGGAAATCCAATACTACTGCCTTCAATAATACACCTTCAGTTTAAACTGCAGACGGACACATGATTTTTGTGTTTACAGAGAAAGTCATCTCTCATCTGTTTTTTTTTGTTAATATCAAATTTGTACGCCTTCTTAAATATTATTTTGTTTGTAATTTTTGCAAAATTATGTATAACGACCTGAAAGACCTCATTTGTGTTATGAATTATGTGAATTAGCGGGTTGGCTAGTTGTGTGAGCACGTTGGCTCTTCAATAAAAGAGCCTAGCCTTAAAAGAACCTAGCTTGATTGTTTTCTGATTCATTCACAAAAACACTACAAGAATATAATTATTTATATATGCATTATTTCTCTTGAAAATTTCATTTGATTCAGTCAACACTTAGGGATGAACACTGTTCGGATTTGACTGGTGCCAGCGTTGTGACTGATATACTCAATATTCTTGATACTACTCTCCATAATTTGCTGGAATGTGGATAAATAACAAGCTAAATTGTTTCCTGACATTCCTGTGTATATAATGAGGGATGAGTAATCAGTACAGATTGGTCAACAAGGGTGATGTGCAGAGCGTCACGTCCTAACATCAACCATGTAAAGATGGTAGGTATGTTAGAATGTGCGTTTTTTAGCTACTGATAGCAACACTATTTGTCTAGGAGAGTGAAGAACCTTATAGAAACATAAGGTCCTTTATCAACTACACGACATGTGTCTTACAGTTTTTTGACCCAGGTGAGGGTTAAATCAAGCCCACTGTAACCCACTTTAATCACCACCTGTGTGATTCAACCCAGATATACATAAAGATAAGGATCCTGAAAAAATAATGAAGATATAGATAAATAAAATGATATAGATAAAGAAAACGATCCTGAAGAAATACGGCATTCACGGAGCAAACTAATTCCCATGGAGTCAAGCGTCCGAACCTTAGGGATTCATCATATGGGTACTTAATGTAAGAGAGGAAAAAAAAACAAAAGACAGATGCATGCTGGGTCTGAGAAAAGCCACTCTTGAAGAGTAATTACAGGCATGATCATTACTCTTCCAAATGTCTCGCTGTGGAGCTCCAGCCAACACATACAGCTCATAATTCTTCTCTGTTTTCCCATCCAACCATTCTGCCCCTCTAGACCAGAGACACCAAGACTACTGAGCCAGAATTCAGCAACAAATACGTACCGCCAAAAAAGCATTATTGCAGATCATTTGCCTGATGAACATTTCAAGTGGTGGTCGTTTAAAGAAGGCCCACTTACAGTTTTGTGTTCTGTACTAACAGCAGTTCTTAAGTAATTCAGTACTTGTCTTTTCCAACCTCTCTGTGTCTCTTACAATTACAAGGAGGTTTTTGTTATTCTGTCTTCATGTATGACTAAATATATAAGTTACTTCTGTTCCAATTGGTTGTATTATGCCGCCAAACATGGTCCAGGCTAAAACCTCCATTGTAACTTCACTGGGAATGAGCAGAGCTAAACTGTTACAGGTGGATTAGGTGGATATTTAATGATGCACTGGCTTTTGTCATATCCAATAAGTGACACATGTGAATCGTATGGACCGTGGAGAGAAGACGTTTTTTCGAAACGTTAACCTAGCAGTTTAAATTATATTAAAAAGAGATTTTTTCCCTCTCAATTTAGGTCCTTAAAAGGCCGCACAGCCAGGCCAGGATCCCTCGAGGTGCAGGAGGTTTGCTTATGTGTTTGAAACTCTGAAATTGCATTTTCCAGTAATTTTGGTGACGGATAGGTCATGGCTCCAAAGACTTCACTGTGCTTTCAAGCCTTATACCCCAAACTACAAAAATGGTTAGGAGAGTAGTTGGGTTCCTACAATAGATGGAATGGATGGATGGTATTAGAACTACGCAAGCACGAGTATTCCTGATACTTCCAACACATCCATGTAAACATTTACATTACGTTTATGGCATATTATCCAAAGCCACTTCCAATCCCTGACTACAGGGGGCAGTCTCCCTGGAGCAACCTGAGGTTAAGGGTGGTGGTGTGATGAAGACCTGACCTCATTAGGTTAAATGGGATGTGGGCTTCCTACAATAGGTGTAATGGATGAATGGCAGTAGAAGTACGCAAGCTCCTGATACCTCCAATCCAACTACCTAAAATTTACGTTATATTTACGGCATTTAGCGGACGCTATGGTAACACTTTATTTGAAGGGGTCTACATAAGGTGGACATGTAACATGTCATGCACATTAATGACACATTGTTGATTTTTATAATGTGCTATGTTGACATTAGCCAAGAAACAAATGCAAGGTGTTTGGAATGACGATGTTATGACAACAGTAATTTTAGATGTGTTACACACAATGTCATCTTGGCTAATGTCAAGTTGTCATAATGATGACACCCAAACAATGTTATCTCCACATTCTAAAAAAGCGAATGACATGTTATGACAACAATAATAAGCATCAATAATGTGTCATAGAGGTGCATGGCATGTGTCATGTCATTCTTATGATGGTTACATGTCACCCTTATGTAGACCCCTTCAAATAAAGTGTTACTGATACTTTTTATCCAAAGCGACTTCCATTCCCTAACTACAGGGCTTAAGGGTCTTCCACATAGACCCAGTGGTGGCGTGCTGAAGGTAGGATAAAACCCATGACCTCTTTGTCCAGAGACAAGTATCCTACCCAATGTGCTACCACCGGGATCTAACCCCGTTAGGTCAGAGAGATTTTTAGCAACATCCATTGTAACTTCACTGGGAATGAGCAGAGCTAAACTGTTAGGGGTCGATTAGGAGGATCTTTTATGATGCATTGGCTTATGTAACATTAAAGAAGCGACACAGGTGAATAGTATGGACTGGGGAGAGAACAGGGTATTTCGAAACTTTAACAATGTTTAACTAGTATGTTTAATTATATTACAATAAAAATCCCTCGCAATTTAGGTCCTTAAAAGGCTGCACAACCAGCCCAGGAACCCTCGAGGTGCAGGAGGTCCAGTGTATCCTACACACTGAGCTACCACCAATATCTAACCTTGTTAGGTCGAATGGGATTTCTAGCAAACGCATAAGAAACGAAAATTGCTCATATGAGCATTATAGGAGCATGTTAACTGAACTTTAATTTCACATTTCTTGCAGCTGAACGTTTGTTGTCGCACCTTGTTACTCTTCTACATCCGGCTCTCTGTCTCTTTCCCCACCGCTGTGGCATTTCAGTGCTGATGAGTGATGGAGCTCATATCTCTCATTACAACTCGGGGACTCGCTCCACTCTCCTTCCCACCCCCTGGAGGCCTCCTGCAGGTGTTGATGGGTAATCAGGAAGAGGGGCTGGTGACTATAAGCAGCCCTGGCAGCAAGACGAAGCCTGCGAAGCCCAGCCAGAGAAGGAGTATGTGGGAGTAGACTGCTGGGTCTTTAGTGAGTGGATCTGATCAGGCCCCCCTCACTGGGGGTCAGGCCTCTGTGTGGTTAACAGCCGAAGGGCAACAGGAGGGAAGCCTGGTCGCCACAGGCAGGCATCATCACATCAGCAGGTGTGTTGGCAAGCCTGTCAGTGCTGCTCACATTCCCCCCACTGCCCTATACAGGGTGTCAGCTCCCAAATGGAAAAGCACTGTAACTGTCAGGATGCCAGAACACTCACAGGAGGCCGAGCAGGAGATCAGTGGAACAATTCTAACTGAAAACTGTCAGCTTTCAGTCCCGATTTGTCGCTGCTTTTCACCAAGTATATCGCCAGAGCCACGTTATGGGCTTTAGTGGTGACTTATGGTATGTTTTATTTGACACACATTAAAATAATTCTCCCAAAGGCATTGGTGAGTGGCATTAGGGCTCAGTAACAGTCTGAATGTTGGTAAACACTGGATTGGTAAATCCCAAGCACATGTGATGGTGGTGAGCTTCCTTCAGTGTAAATAAGTACCAAATCATTTTTTTTGCTGATGAGAGGCAAAAAGTAAATCGGTAACTAATTGGTAATGAAACCATTTATACTTATGCCCCACTAGGGGCATCAAAAGCACTTTTATTGTGAGGGGGATGAGTGGGGCGGGGTTTGGGCATGGGCCGGGTTTGGGTATGATTGGGGTTGCTGTGTGTATTCAAAGTCTTGTCCTTTTAGGGGGTGGGGTGTTTGGAAACCCCTGTTAAATCTTGAATCTTGCCTCCACTGGAAATCTGCTCCGGGTTTTCCTCCAACTCCCCACATGCAGGTGAAGAGAATGGTCAGTGCAGAGACAGGCT
>JBBKCR010172005.1:0-15211 GCA_037577295.1 Ladigesia roloffi | reverse complement strand
AAATCTGATGTTTATTTGCTTACCCCCAGGGCATCCAAGTCGAAGGTGACTTTGTTTCCTCAGCAGAACACAAACCAAGATTATTAGCTTTAGCCGTAGCAGTCTGGAAGTAATTTAATGGAAGTGGATAGGCGTCCGACCTTTCAAAATAAAAAAAACATGCATAGACACAGCCAGATTACACCCCGTGGCTCGTGACGACGCATTGATGTCTTAAGACATGAAGCGATCGTTTTTTGTGAGAAACTGAACAGTATTTATATAATTTTTTTACCTCTGAAAGACGACCATCTCGAGCCCCCTGTGTATGCTCTTTGGCGTAGGTTATGCAAACGTCGTAAGTGATCTGTTGTGTGAATACGTCACTCGTTTACACAAAGCACAGAGATTCTGGCGTTTGCGTATCCTAGCTCGAGACAGTCGTCTTTCAAAAAACGATCGTTTCATGTCTTAAGACATCACTCTGTCGTCATGAGCCACGGGGAGTAATCTGGACTTGTCTGTGCATGTTTTTTTTTTTTTTTTTTTAAAGGTTTGACGCCCATCCACTTCCAATAAATTCAGTCTCCAATTTCATCCTGTTTCACTTTTTCTGTTGTATGTGTTTGTGCACCAAAAAGATTTCATCATTCATAATTCATTCTTATGTGACCCTTTTCATTCCTCAGAATTAGTTGATGTCCCTTTATAGCTGATGTATCAAAACAAGCTATTTCCTAATTGGCTGACCTGTATTGCAGATCATTCTAAAGAGAGAAAGTGGGGCTAAATCACTCCTTTGAACTTCAGTGTGAAAGGGCTGGGCTAAACTGCTTTAGACTACAGAGTCAAATTACTATATGTGGGTTTTGGGACATCATAAACATTTATTTGGGCTGTTTTAGTAGATTAGTTTGAAATGTGTATAGTAAACAGTGAAGATTAACATGCTTTAAACCTTGTTATTTCCAAAATATATAATGTTATGGGAATTTAAGTATATTAGAGGCAGAATTGCTATATGTAGCTGTAAAATTGCTAAACTTATTGTTGTAACAAACCTACAGTACCTCCTCGAGAATGTTGATTATCAATTGATGTTTTATTCCTGAAGCCTATAAGGTGAAAATGAGGCCTTTTTATCTGAGATCACAATGCGATTGAATCAGTTTCAAGAGTGGTGCTGCTCTTTGTTAACATGGTTTCCCTTACCAAGCCATTTATGGGTACAGACAACTGAACACACACCTGCAGTCACAGGATGATTACTTTTAATTAAACCACAAGAAACTCACGTATGTCTCTTTTTATAACTGAGCTGAGCTTTAGTGTATTGAGTCTCCTGTGTGTGTCTGTGTTTTGTCCCAGCAGCCTCGACCGTGATGTCACATAAATATCAACAGAACAAAAATCTGAATCCAATATTAATCGATGTTTTGATGTTGGAAACATGCCAATATTTCAAAAACTAAAGTAGAAGAAGAGGTGATGCACTCATTATTTCTGTTTGAAATGTTGCTTATGGTTCTTTTGAAGATACTTTTTTAATAATGTGAGTTTCTCGCCTCCCTCTGGTGGGAATGGGACCTGCAGCCATGCTGGCCCTCTAATGGTCAGACCCCCGACCCTGCCCTGTCACCTGTCCGCAGAATGCCCGTCCCCTTGGCAGGTGTGGCTGCGGTTGCTGATGGCGGGCGGTTGGCAGGACACACACACCACAAAGCCCTCCCTCAGATACTGCGTCCAGCGTGTGTGGGGTCTGTACTCCACCATGCACGGTCTGCTCAGGCTCTCCACCTTAAACTCCATGCAGAACCTGGAGAGCAGAGAGAGGAGGGTGGAGCCAAAGGGTTAAATATTAATAAAAAGATCACATATTTAGAGAGGAGCAAAATAATTATAGTAATATTTAATTATCAATTTTGAACCCACTAATAACAATTGAGTCTGATGGATGAACCATATTAAATTACATTTAATGTGTACCTTTTGGGCCTAAACATTTTTGCGATATTTATTTTCAGATCTTACAATAATTGCTAAATTAAAATCATTTAAATACCTTACGTAATTATTTTCAGACAGATTAGTAGTTGCTTTCCCGCCCTTGTTAAGGAATAATTGGTTCATAATATGCATCATGGGTGTAACTGGCTCGATACATGTTGTGCAGCTTCTTGTTCATGTTTGTGTAATTTGTGGACATGCCATTCATTTTTGCATTGATTCATGTACACATCACTGTTACTTCTATGTTTGTTATTGCATTATTGCCAGTTTTTCTTTGTCATATTCATAAAGTGTCAATTTGTCCAACATGAACAAACCACAGCACCCACCGTGGACAACACAAAATAATTGTCAGTTTTTAACCAGTTTATGAACTGAACCAGCAGGCAGCTATGAACACCCAGACAGCAGAGTTTGGGGATGATAACTCAGAGGTGCCTCTAGTAGTCTTGGCATTTGAACCTGCAACATTCCGCTCACAGGGGCTACCCCCTAACCTCTAGGCCATTAGCTGGGAGTTGAGCCCACAATATCAGACTTAGGAGGCAAGTTGCTTATACATTAGAAGAGAAAATAAAACTGCTTTTCTATCACTATGCACAGTTTCTGAGGGAAAACATTTCTCATTTCTTTCTTTAACCTTCTTGTACACAAAGCTGAACAACATTTTAATCATATGAACAATATATTAAATTGTGGTGAAAATAGTCATCCAAATGTCCCTTAGTGAACAGATGAGGGAATCATTCTAAAAATCAATAACCTCTAATATAAACAATACTATAATATTCAGCTCTACATAACTGTCACAATTCCTGATGTTCCAAAGTGCCTGAGTTGCAATAGTGGCTTACAGCAATGCTCTTCTAAAGAGAACATCTGAGGTTTGGCTGAGGAAGAGAGAAAGGGCTGGTAGGCATCAAACAATCAGTGAGACATGGGCTCCATCTTCTGGACTGGTTCAACCTTTAAACCTGGAGCTGAAGACTAAGGGGCCAACCTCAGCACCATCAATTTCAAGACACATTTTGAGGTTATTTTAATGTCATCTGCGAGAAGGAAGTGCCCCTGAGTACAGAAGTTTAAAACTCTGTCTCTAGCAAAATTTTCCAAAGTAGAAGTTCTGGAAGGCAGATGCAGCATTTTGGCCTGGTCTGAAAGTTTGAATGCTCCATGTCAGCCTGGTCTGGCATGTCAAAGTATCAAAATACTTAAAACAGGTGGGTTTTCTCACCTGACCTGGTCAACTCTTACAAGCTCACCTGCCTGCTGTGAAAGGAAGGGACAATCTGACCAAAGTCTGTTAACAAGCCAAATGTGCAACAAAACATGGTTGTTCTGTGAAAAGCTGTGATTCTGATATGAAACTAAATTATAACCTTCAACATTCACACAGGAACCATCACGTTTACTGGTTTTATTCACGGACTTGCCCTGGGTTGGGGGCCAGCCATTCACAGCACTGCATAACATTTTGATGGCCAATCAGATGTTCAACAAATATCTGCATTAGTTTGTGGAGCAACTTAGACTGAGATCATCGTCTACAATTAAGTAGCATAAGTTCTTGTTCTTTGAGCAGAACAGTGTTGGTTCAAATCCTGCACAAATCCTGTTTTTTATTTGATTTGCAAGCCTTCTCTAGGAATCTGAAATACAAATTTCCAACAAAAGGATCAACTGCTCTTGAGATCCTGTGGCTCAGTGGTATAAGTGCTGCAGCAGCACATAGCAGGCTCTTGGTTTGAGTCCTGCCCATGTGAATTGTTTAAGTATCCACTTAAGTTCTGAAAGACAAGTTGAGTTTAAAATCCCATGGCTAAGTGCTATAAGTTGTGTCAATCCTCAAAAGGTTGGTGGTTTGAAACCAGGGTGATTGTTTTCAGGTTGCTTTGAAAGGCTTCACTAGGAGCCTGAAAGACAAATGTCCAAAAAACAAACATGAGTGTGTGTCTCTCAATGGTGTAAGCATGACACCACCATACAAGTGGTTGTTGCTTGGAACCCTGAACAGGGGGTGTGTGTTTAATGTTTGCATTGAAGGGCTTCCTAGGAGTCTGAAAGGCAAATGTCCAAAAACAACAGCTTTGCATGTGATATCCTGTGGCTTAATATTACAAGCCACATTTTCATGGTCAGGATGTTGGTGGTTCAAATCCCAAGGGGGATATATCTGCTTTACAGTGAAAGAACCAAAAATATTTTATCATAGCCTAAATATAAAAACAGACCATTTCGAAAGCTCCATGCTAATTCCCAATGCTGGTATCTATACCATCCCGTGGTATGGTTCTCTGAAGCATTGTTACTTTTCTATTGTTAAAAAATCTTTCTGACTGGATGTTTAATTTTCCCACCACAGCAAAATCACCAGGTCCAGTGTGAAAGTCGTGGCTCTGTTCCCGCCCAGCTGCGAGTTCGGACTGATCCGACTTTCCTGTGTGTGTTCCAGGCCTTTGTCTGATGTGGGTTTTGCATTAGGAAGCCAAGCAGAAGCCAAGTGCCAGCCTTACGTCCTCTCAAATTCTCAAAACCAAAGAAAACAGGCTCTGTTTGCTCAGGCTGTACCTGATGGCCAAAAGCATCATCAGGTGTGTTTACAGAGTTAACACAGATTAAAGGTGCCTGGCTCAGGGGATTGGTACTTAATGCAGGCGTATCACTCTCTGAAATACAACGCCTTTTTTATTCACCACAGTGGCTTCAGTGCAGCCCACAGTTGTGTACAAAAGGGAAGGGAAAGCAAAGACTCAAAAAGTTAAAGGATGACTTTTGTGGAAAAGCTTTAACGTTGTTACTTGGGAACTGAATGAAAGATGTTGAACATGGAGTAGATGCCCCATCAAAAACCACATGATCCACCAAGAGCTTCAGGAGAACGAGGCCCAGAAATTTCAGGATAACCACAAATGAGTTAGGTGCATACCTCACCAAAACAAGTGAAGCATTCTTACAAACATTAAGAGCATGAAAAAAGGAATAAGATCTATTCCATCAAGAAGGGAGCTACACAGTTATACCCCTGAAAAATGAGGTGTCGAGCATTTGTGCCTAATGAGTGAAGCAGAAGAAAATCTGGGAAGACGACATGGAAATAACCAAGAAGCATAAAAGCGGCAGATGAGGACAAACAGGAGACATACTAGTGACCTGAGATCAGGAACCTGAGATGTGTGGACTTGACACATCTTCAACATTTTGAGAAAGTCACCCTGTGTTGTGTGCCATGCTAATTTTGCTAACAGCTCATACGGTCAAAGCTACCACTTGGTGTCATTAAAACCTATTGGAGGTTTAATGATCAAAGATGGAACAGATCTACAGAGCAGGATATGTGGAAAGATTGAAAACCTTTGACCACATTTGTCGCAGAATGTCCAGAACTAGGCTCATCAACAAAATGCGCATGCAGGGCTCCAGACAAAATAAAAAACTTAGGAGACATTGGCTCATAAACACAACATATTTGGGAACCAACTAATATTTTAGAAGCCAAAAACTACTGTCACAGCACATTTTGTGTCCACTCTTACCACATGTAAACAGCATTAAAATGAAACAAGAAATCATGACATGGACCAAATTATTAAGACTAAATTAATAAGACTGAACACACTTATAGAGTAGCAACACAATGAAAAAACTGTGTCAGAATGTTTTGTTCCAAGGATTTTTAGATCAAATCCTGAATTTACTGTGCCATGTGTATACAATAAAAAGTTTGTATTTTTTTTTTGCCTTAATGTGCTTTCATCATAAAACCATGTCCACCTGTATTCATTTACATGCTTTCGCCACTCACAGCATGGCGGATGCGCAAACGTATTCCAGTATGAACTGGGAATATAAAATGTCTCGTCTACCCTGTTTGTCTAGGCATCGGGAACCAAAAGAACCAGATTTTCTTAGTGATCTGATTTTAGTGATCTGAGCCGAGTGATTATAAAAAGTCAACATTCCCAATGACTAATGACTTGATAGTGTAGTAGGAAAAGCAGCATAGGGTTGAGCATGTCTGCACATTATGAGATGTCACATTTCTTGTACTTTTATTTTAATTTCTCTTGGTTTTGAGAGACAATCACCACTGACAACTGAAATGAAAAACCTAGTCGCAAACTAAAAACATTGGTGACCATTTTAGTCACCATCTGGAGCCCTGCCGTGCTGGAAGATCTTCAGGAGTTAAAATGTCAAGACATCTGAGAGGTGGCACAAACATCAACCCTCAGCCGACTGCTGAGTATGATGACATTACCTTCATCCAGAACCTGCCCATCCAGAACGATGGAGAGCTAAAAGCCAACAGGCAAAATGCTGCTGTGAAGGGCGACAAGGAAAAGAAGAATGCACAAACTTCGGTAGGGAAACAAACACTGAACTGCTGGCCTTGTGCTATCTTGTGATCTCTTTCTGCTCTCTGTGTAGTCCTGTAGTCTTGTGTTGTTTCTGTTTTGTTGCGCACAGGTTTTGGCAGAATGTTGTGGATTTTTCAGGGAAACTGTGGTCAAAAAAGGAACACTGTGGTTGTGGAGGAATTTTGATGGTTCTGGAGAAAAATTGGGGTTGTAAGGGAACATTTTTTCGTTTCACTTTGTATCGTGTAGGTGACTGAAATTCCAAACACTTCATATGAAGGATACAGAGATATTTCAAAATTGATAATGTCACAAAATGTTTAAAGCAAATGCTGCACGTCACATTCCAGCAAGTCTAAAATGCCAGGCTAAGTGAAAAACACCACACAGTGAAGATCTTCAGCAGTAATTCTCTGAGCTTATGTTCCAAAAGACATTGAGATTAAATTCAGGAGGATGAATACAGAAACACTACTTGTGGTCATAATAAAGGGAACGAAAAAGTTCCATGACTGAATTCCAGGAAACATCATGGAGAGGGCTAACAACAAAGAGATGTTCTGCTGTTACATGAAGAATGGACTGTTTAGGTGTTGGAGTTGAATCTAATGGCCTGATAATAAAAACATTTTGGAAGTCTGTTTATGGTGTTACGAACCCGGAATGCTCTGGAGTCCCATAAGAGCCTCGTGCTGTCCGGCCACTGCCATACTCCATCGTTGTGATCAGCGCTGGACCTGCAATGAAAGGGTTGCATAAGGCCTGGGGTCACATGCATGAACACACAGCCAGACCTCCGAGGGAGCAGCCTCTCGGTCGGCTTGTTTTCTGGGCATTATGGGATTTTTTAAATCACCTGAGGAATGTGTGGGCTTTAAAAACAACAGGAATTTCACTGTGGTTTGGTCCAGATGGATGGGCTCCTAAGGACAACCAAGCTACATACAGATTCACTGTGTATGTTTACAGTTTATCAGTGATGGAAAAAAGGCTTTGTGAAGTTCTGAAACCTTCTAACAAAATCACAAAAGTCTTTACTTCATCCTTCATTTCTTTACATTTTGCTTCCAAAGAATTTCTTGTATTTTTTATGTGATATTGAGGAACAATTCTCCAGGTTTCCTTCAGAACTTCCAAACTCTCACTAGATTCAGATGAATGTTTCAAAGGAGTGACATACACGTGATACATTCAAATTTTAATTATTATTTATAGTATTGGTAGGAGCATTTGATACAGCAGAGCTGAGTATTAATACCTCCTATATTCATTTTTTTAGATTGTGTTGTAGAACTAAACGAATAACTGTTTGTGGAAACCGCCCACACCAACGCGGATATATAATCTGCAGATATCCTCCTGACACAGTCCAGAATTTCCTTGTGGAGCTATCTTGTCTCTTTATGTTTTTTGTAAAGCCCTGTAAAGCCCTGTAAATTAACTGTAAATTAAATTAATTTATTACTCTATTTTCTGCATGTGCATGAATTACAGTACAGTCTACACAGGGGTAATGTCAGTATTTTACATTCTCGCACTGTGACAGGTGTTCAGTGTACAGTACATATACGGGTTTACCTATACAGTTGTTTATGGGTAAAATATTAAGTTGAGATTAAAATTAAATTAGTGTTTTGTGAGTTATTTCGAGTTTACAGTATAAAAGTGTGTTTTTATCAAATCACATATTCGCGTTTTTATTGGAAACTGTATCTACTCTTGGAAGCATTCCTACACAGGGTGGCGCTGGACCTGGTTCTTCTCTGGTGTAATGTTAAAGAAGATCAGAATGTGAGAGATGCTGCAGAGACTCCTGTACTGAAAGTCTGATTTGCAGTGGAAGGTCCGATTATATTGCATCAAGCACAAATATCATAGTATCATATGGCCATCTCAATGGAAACTCCCATCCTTATAAGCAAGCACTACTTGTGAGGTGTTCTTGATAAAGTGGCCATTGTTGTGGCTGATGAAACTCACATTATCACTACCACGAAGCCCATGGCCAATTGATCAGAAACACCTGTAAGGCAGGTGTTTCCAATAAGGTCACCAGACAATCTGGGATTTCTAATAAAGCAGCCAGTCCAAAGCAACTGTCCCCAAGAGCTGGAGAAGGAACTGTGAGGAACCCGTCCTCTCCCATATATAACACATACCTTGTCCATTACCACAGCTCTGTCCCTCGTGGTCCTGGTACTCCATGCAGCCCGCTCGCTCCTCCAGCGCCGGACAGGCCTGCCCAGCATTTTGTGGTGTACTTTGGATGGAGCGGCTCCGAACGCGGTACGAAGGCCTGCAGGGATGAGCGCAGCCGCTCCAGTGTGACCACTCGCTCACCAAACATGGCTGGGCTTTGGGAAAATAACATGTTATTAATAAAATATTGGCCAAATTTTTTTCCGTTTTTCACATCCTTTTTTTTTTTCAGTTGTAAAACAGTGTATATATTATATAATCGTCTAGAAACAAATATTAAACCAGGTATAAAAAAAAAAGGTTGCGGACAGGTTCAGGCTGATTCCTTCAAATTACAGCAGACTCTCATGAGGACAGATTTAGACATGGTTTTGTGTATCATCTCTAATATCAGTTCTGAGTAAATGCTCCACAGAGACTGCTTTTTTAAAATAATTTTTGCATGTTTAATTTTTAATCCACTGTCTGACCTGTATTTGCAATACTCATCAAACCCCGTGAACTCCAGTATTCAGAAATGATTTTAATGAGTTACATGACTGATCTTTCTATGTCTTGTCTACAAACATCCAGCGAAATTTTTCCTAGTGTGGCACAGCCCATCCAGTACCTGCTGAAGAGCAGGTCTGTGAGCGGAGCCCGGAGAGGTCAGTTATCACACGTCTGGCGGTTGGTTAGGGTTGCATAACGCTCAGTGTTCCGGTGTGAATACGGTTATGTAATCAGAGGCGCCCTGTTGCGGCTGATCGGGCTCTGCTCCTGTCCCAAAGGAATTCTGGCCCAGTTTATCAGCTCCTGCTTCTGCTTCTGCTGCTTCACTGAACTGTTCCAGACTGTGAGAACTTCATACTTAAAAATTTACACACAGATGGCCCAGACCACACTTTTCCACTCAGTGTCCATCAAACCCCCACAGAACCACCAATGACCCTCCAGAACCATGAGTGACCCACACAAGACCACCAGTAACCCCCACAGGACCACCAGCGACACCAGAGAACCACCAATGACACCCACAGGTCCACCCGTGACATCCAAACGACACAGTGACCCCAACAGAAACACCAGTGACCCCAACAAGGCGACTAGACTCCCACAAGACCATGAGAGACCCCAAAGGACCACCAAGTGGTGGATCATTCTCAGTGACACTGAAATGATAGTGGAGATTGTGTGTCACCTGAAGTGTTTAAACCCCTCAGTGTCTCTGCTGTACTATAAAAAAGTCTAAACTGTGCTAAAAATGTGCCCCCAAGAGGGGCCTGGAAGACAAACAGATCCATCATCAACTTTATATCTGCAAGGAGGACCAGCAGGATAGATGGGTCCAAATAAGTAAACAGGGAGAGGACAGTGTTTAAAAACTCCAACACACACATACACAGACATGGTAGTGTTTATGCCGTCCACACAACGATCCACTATCCAAATCAGACTTGCTCATTGCTGCTCACATGCCAAAGATGGGACAGTTTGAGAGGCTCACAATAATGTTTTTTGCAAAAACAAGGTTATTCAAAGCAAAACAAAAATGAGGGGGGCACAAGACTTCAACAAAGTTCTATACAAGTGGGCGGAGCTGGGGCTGGTGTTGGTCTTCTCTTACCTGAGCATTCAGCCGAGTAGTCGAAACAGCAGTCTTTAGATCTCACACAGTTTTCATCGCAGTAACATGTCCCGTAAACACGGTCACTCCTCCAGTCCACCGAGGAGCAGGTCAGGTCCGTCCCCAGGCAGCACTGCCCTGAACACCCCCCCTCCACAGAATGGAACGGACCAAACACAACGGCCAGCAGGACAGAGGCCCAGCCAATCAGTGCAGACCAAACCATAGTGTCCAGAAAAAAGGGGGGAGGACAGGGGGGCCTCAGAGCTCCCGTCTACAAGACACTGATAGTGTGTGTGTGTGTGTGTCCTTCTTGCTGTATCTGAAAATGGTCCAGTTCTGCCGGTGATTGGGCCTGGCAAATCCAGAGGAGGGTGTGATATCCACTGTTGGAGATAAAATGTATGTCAGTGATGAATATGTAAATATTACAATGCAATATCTTTTTTGACGATACATAACCTTTTACAATTTTTTCACAATTACAATACATAACTAATGCCTTTGAACAAAGTATTTATTAAAGATTACACGTGTCTGTTGTGTTTTATATTCTCCTATTGTAGAGACAGAGTTAGTAAATAAATAAGCACATAAGGAAGTAAAAAGTAGGTCAGTATGTAAATAAGTAGGTAATGAAAATAAAGGAAATAAGGGTAATAATTAAGGAAGTAAATTATGTAAGATAAAGTGAGTTAGAAATTAGTCATATGATTTGTGCCCATTCTATGGTGTTAGAACTGTTTTCAATAAAAGTAAATCAGTAAGTGATTAAAGATCTAAAGCAGAGGTGTCAAAATTATGGTCCTGGAGCGCCAGTGTCCAGCACAATTCACTAAACCTGACAATTAACTGGCAAGGAGAAACAGGTTTTTCTGATTAGGGACATCACAAAAACACACAAGATCAACAAGTAATGACCAAGTTTAAAAAAATGAAGGAAATAAATTATAATGACTAAAGTGAAATGTGTAAAGGAAGAAAAGTGAGTAAAGTGAACAGGTAAAGTCAGAAAATGGCTACAGTGAGTAAAGTAAGTAAAATTAATAAAGTAGTAAGTAAATATCAATAGAGTAGACTTAGTAGATTAAGTTAGTAAAGTTAGTAAATTGAGGGAATAAGTAATATCAGTAATATCAGCAATCAAGTAATATGAGTAAAGTAGGGTGAATAAAGAGTAAATTAAGGTGAGTAAACTGAAGTAAGTAAAGTGAGGTGAGTAAAGTGAGTAAAGCGTGTTTGGGCTGAAAGGGCTGCAGTGACTCACCTGTTTGTGCAGAAATCACTTACAGCGTTTGGCTGAAATAAAGCTTCTGTCTGACGCTCAGTTCTCCACTGCAGAAAGACAAACTGTCACTCCGTACACCTCACTCTACCGAGAGAGAGAGAGAGACGGAGGAAGAGAGACAGAGAGCACGAAAGAGAGGGTGGGATCACTAAATTCTTTTTCTCTCCTGTTTCTCTTTCCTTCATGTCTTTTCTTTTCTATCTTTCTTTTGCTGTGTTCTCCACTCACTCTCTGATCAGTGAGGAATGTGGCTCAGTTCCAGTAAAGAAAGCTGGGTTTGGGGGAGGGGGAGGGGGAGGACGGTGTGTAAGTGTAAATCACTTTCTCTGAGGGAGTCTGAGCCGTTTCCTCATTACAGTAATGAAGATCTGATTAGAGGGAAAAATAATGTGCGTTTTACTTTCTGATTAACTTAAGATAGCTGTATGTTCCTCTATAAGACACCTCCCCCCCTTAGAAATTAACAGTGTGTTAAGCTCCCAAACCTAATTTAAACATCAGTTTATGAAAATCAGAATGAAGTAGATTTGTATAAATACAAAAAATATATTTTAAACTGCTAGCAGAACATGCCTGTTATTTCTTTATAAATAACAAATAGTTTACACTGTAATGCTGCTGAAATGTAGAAGTTGAGCTAAAATGTAAGTTTCTTAGCTAACTTTGGAGAATTCAATGAAATGCAGTTTTACTAAAATAAAGTATTCTGTTGGAATTTATTTTGTTAGCTGACTTCCCATCAGACAATTTTTGTAAGCCAACAATCCTTTAGATGTTTTGAAATTTAGCATGCAAGCTAAATTTTGATTTTTTGTTAAATCTGCCATGTTGATCAGTTTTCTAATGAAAAGATGCCGAAATGTGACATTAGTTCACTTCAGCTACTATATGTTGTTGAAATTAAGCATGTTACCCCACTAATGCCTGATCATGTTAAAATGTAACATTTTTATTAATGTTAGCATGCTAGTCAGCTAACGTCTACAATTTGCTGAGGTGTAGGCTAAAAGCTCCACAGATGTTTCTGATTTGTTGGTCAACTTTTCATTTAGTTAAAATGTGACTTGTTGACCATTTAAATTGGTTTTCCTCTAGCTCACTTATCTTTTGAAATTTTTTGTTGAATTGTAACATTTGGCTAAGAAATTGGCATATTAGCTAGCTGAGGTTTTCTTAAAAATATGATTAGCTGAATTCTGAAAATGTGCTGATATGTGTCTCTTTTTGGTGCTTGTTCTTCAGAAAATCTCATTATCTGAGCTTATTTTTTCTACAGCGCCCTGGGGAATTTCATGTGTAAAGAAGAACTTCAGCTTCTCTCTCTCGCTCACTCAAACATATCCTCTTTTTCTGTCTCTTGTTCTTTCTCTCTTTCACAGGACAAAAGTATTGGGATGCCTGACCATTATACCAACTTTAATGATATTGCACTGAAATACATAGACTTTAATATGTACTTTAATATGGAGTTGGTCCACCTATAACAGCTTCCAATATTCCTGGAAGGCTTTTCACAATACTTTGGAACTTCTGTGGGAATTTTTGCCCAATCATTCTGTAGAGCATTTATGAGGTTAAGCACTGATGTTGGACATGAAGGCCTGGCCTACAATCTCTGTTCCAGATCATCCCAATGGATGGGGCTTTATAGAGCCCTGATCTCAATGTTCCTCAACACCGAACGCATTCTGCCACATCTTTATCATGTCGAGATCTGAAAGTTTGCCAGAAATGCAGGTTTTAAGCTATTAATAATCAGGGTGGAGTTTAGAGAAGGTTACATCAAGTTGTCAATGCTGTCTCTTGACCCTTGGGAGGCAGTGACCTGTGCACATATTGTTAGCTACATTAGTCTCATAACTCCAGCGATAAACTAAATGAAGAGAGTTCAGTCACCTTATGGCTGTTGAACTACTTTTGGGGGAATCTGAGAAGAGATTTTTTTCTGAACTGCTAAGCGTTCAAATCAATCGGTGTAAGATCTGCTTCCCAACTTGCTCCTCTGACCTCTGACATGTAGCTCTATATTTTATTTACTTTGTCTTTCTATGCTTAAAGTGGAATTCCACAGATTCATATGAACTGATTTTCTTCACAGCATTGGTGAGAGGAACTAAGAGGCAGTCTCCAAAACCCATAATGAAGCTCCATGTGTCGCTGAGTGTTTGTTAATGATCTTAATATATTGAATCTGAACAAAACCATTTTGTGGGCTACTTTACCTGACATCACTCTCCATGTATCCCTCCATTCTTTCACCACATTACACTGCAGTTTAAGTTTCAGCGACTCCATGAACCCATTTGTGTCATGTTTTCCTATTTAAAATACAAATACCTCTTAAATGTAATGTAGATACAAAACTCATTTTAGAGCCCAGCTGGATGTATCTATGAGGGATCATTCATTCTGTTTATAAGTCACAGTCAATGACTTTGTTTATGTTTAAGTATATGTGGGTGTAACCATAGAGACATTGATATTACAATCACAATATTTGTTCAACAATAAAAATATTATCTGTTCTTCCTGTTAATCAGGCACTCTGTACCAAGACTCTAGTTCTCACACACTCAGACCTTCTTTATTATTAACATGAAATGAATCAGGTCCAGCGCCACCTAGTGGACTATCAGTGTAGACAAATATACCAGAATAAACGTCTATGAAATACACACATTAAGTATGATCAAGTATCAAATAAATAAATATTAATAATTGTTTCTTCTCTAGTTTTACAAATATTTTAACCATGTTGGTAAATAAATGTAGTTTGAGCTACATTCATGCATTGTTAAGCAGCAATAAATCCACATTAAATCCAGACTTGTTTTTATTATTCAAGCCTTTGTTTCTGGGTTGAGATTCAATAAGTATGAAAGAAATATCAACTAATCAGGGAAACACAGTGTGGAGCAGAAGAATCTGAGCTGTTGTGTTTGTCTCTAGCCAAGCTGAGCTGAGGGAGTGGGGCTGAAATGATAAACCACTTGTGGGCTGGTTTACAGCAGCCCTTTATTAAAGGTCCCTTTGTTTACTGTTTGTTCCAGATCATTTTGCCTCACTAAACTTGAAAGGCTGGGAAAAACAAGCTGACTGAATAAAAGTCCTTCAGTGAGTCTGAACAGTAAGTTTCAGGACCAGAAAACCTTTAGAAAACAAAAACAATCCAACATTGTTAACTGTACCATGGTATCTAACTCCTTATAGACGTTTTATCTTCAGAACTGTAGGCCCAACTTTTTTGTATGGCAAACCATACCAGGCACTCCCCAGCCCATTCAGTCCAAATTGTGGAAATTTTGCTGCCTTTTTAATTAACTGTTTTTGTGAGGTCACGAAAAAAACACCTATTCTGCCTACAATAGTTTAGCCCTGTCCATTCACACTGAAGTTATGAGAAGTTTCTGTCCCAACTGCTTTTAACAAAGTACTATAACGGTCAGCCAATCAGAACATAACTCATTTACATATGCCAGCTTTAAAGGCACAGTAACAAAAACAGCCTGTTTATTTAAAGGAGAAGCAGAGGTTGGGAAATGGTTGTGGTAGAATTAAAAAAATATATATTTTGATGCACAAGCTCAAACAAACAGAATGGAAAATAAAATTAAAGGCAAGTAGGGAATAGGGGCCCTTTATCTACCTAGTGTTTGGTCACTGTGTGATTGGCTAGAGACTAATTTGCATATTGCAGAGACTGAGACTGCGATGAGGATTGTAAGGTGATACATTAGGCACCACTAATAAATGAAGATAGAGGACGGATAT
>JBBKCR010171958.1:0-15214 GCA_037577295.1 Ladigesia roloffi | reverse complement strand
TGTGTGTTTCTGAATCTGTTGTGTGTTTCTGAATCTGCTGTGTGTTTCTGAATCTGTTGTGTGTTTCTGAATCTGCTTTGTGTTTCTGAATCTGTTGTGTGTTTCTGAATCTGCTGTGTGTTTCTGAATCTGTTGTGTGTTTCTGAATCTGCTGTGTGTTTTTGAATCTGCTGTGTGTTTCTGAATCTGCTGTGTGTTTCTGAATCTGCTGTGTGTTTCTGAATCTGCTGTGTGTTTCTGAATCTGTTGTGTGTTTCTGAATCTGCTGTGTGTTTCTGAATCTGTTGTGTGTTTCTGAATCTGCTGTGTGTTTTGCTATGGGCTTTTTTATTTTGCATTTGAGTTTTTCTGCATTTTTTTATTTTGACTGTCTTATATCTCTAACCTTTTAGTACAGAGGACACTTGGTACTATTTTTATGCAATTAATACACAGCCTGATTGTTTAGAGCTGTACAAGTGCACTGAAGGGTATATTTGTGTTGAGGTGAAATCTATGGAGAGTGCATGGCTATGTGCTTGATTTTACACTCGTTATCAAAAGGTGCAACTAAATTACCTGAACTCAATAATCTGTTTCTGATGCTGATTCTCAGCATTAGAAGGGGTGCACTTTTGGTAATATATTGTAACTTTACAGGACAGACAAGAATCTTAATTCGGAATGGAGCTTTGAACCATTTCTAGAGCACAATTTATTTAAAATGTTCACATAATGACTATGTAAAACATTAAAATACACCAAAATATAATTTGTTTATGTATTCAAATATTTTACATATTATACAACTTTACATATTACATTACATATTATACAACTGTATTAATATATTTCATTCAAACTATTTGATAAACTTCAAAGTTGTATTTAATAAAGTTTTGGCCTTTGTAGTACTACAAAATATATACAGACTCAAACATGCAATTGGCAAACTTTACATAATATACACACATTATACAGATTATGTGAAAAGACAAGCAACACACAAAGTGTGTGTAGTTGTGTAAGACACAGTAATGAACTTCGGGGAAACTTGTGGCAATGCTGTATGGGTACTTGTACAATAGGGTATTCTTTAGATGTGAGGTAGGTTTAGTCTGGAGAAACAGGAGAAGATATGTCATTACAGATGATACTACTGGTCAGATATGAGGGTAATGGCATGAGGGAACTAACAGTTGCTGTGTTCTGTTAGTATTAGTATAAAGGGTTCCATAGTGGGGGTCCTCATAGCTTGCTATGAGGAAAGGAGTTGAATAGGGTTGTTTCCAGAATGTTCCCAGCTGTTTTCTTGATCTTACCAAGTAAAGTTCGTGGAGGTTGGGCAGGGAAGCACCAGTGTTGTTTTTATTTTTTTTTTTAGCTGTCCTTACTGTTTTTGCTGTCTGTTTCTATTCTGTTATGTGGCAGTTTCGAATCAGATTTTGATGTTTGTGCACAGGGTGAATTTGATGATTGTGGTACAGGCTCAACAGCTCCAGCAGCAGACCTGTCTTCCCAGGAAAATTGGAAGAGCCCAGCCGGTTTCCTATAATGTTCAGTCTGTGTGAAGACTGAAGCCAGCACAGGCTTTAAGACAGAAGGAGAGACACCCTCTGGACCTAGAGATTTCCTGGTATTCTTTCTCTGGAAGAGATGGCATCATCTTACCATACCTTTAGGTTTGTTGTTAATGAACTGGAGTGGGTGAGTGGAGCCTCAAACCAGGTGTAGAAGACGTTCAGGTCATCAAGCAGATGCTCTTCTGTTGGTTGTGATCTCATGCAGGTGTCTCCACACTGTTGCAAGGTCATTGGGTGTTTTTCAGCTTTCCAGTGTAACTTCCTTAAGACACTCTGATCTCCTTTGTCAGTGAATATCTGGCCTGCTTGTAGAGTGCTCTATAGCCAGTTTTGTAGCCATAAAAAATCTGCCTTGGTCTGGCTGTGAAACTCGAGTTGTTATTGTTGTACATGCTGAAATTCTTGGTTGAAACACACGTGCCTTTACAAGGCTGATGTAAGATGTCACAGTGTCAGTCAGTTCACCCAGGTTGCCAGTTGCAGCTCCAGTACAACTCCAGTCAGTGTAAACAACATTCCTACTTAGCCTATGGGTCCATTTCCTCAGTGATTTGACCATAGTCTTTGCAGTGGGCGGCCCTGCAACGTTCTGGCGACTGTCCAGGGTGTACCCCGCCTTCGCCCGTAGTAAGTGGAATAGGCTCCAGTCCCCCCCTGACCCCGAGTGTGGGATAAAGGGGTAGAAAATGGATGGATGGGTGGATGGAGCAGTTAAGTGTCCCAAAACTGACTGAGAAAAAGAGCAATATGCATCTTTTTTACACCAAAACATGAATTCTGGTTTTCCTTTCTGTATTTCGGTTTGCAATAACTTTACATATTTTCTTTCTCTGGCACATAAAAATTTCAGAATCTTAGCTTTCAAATGCGTCCAACCGCAAACCAAAAGAACATTGCAAACAGAACTGTATGCTTTATAATATTTTTTAATGCAGAATCCAAAATGACTGCCAAAAAGGGAAAGCTAATGGGTCTTAATTTTGTTATTTTTACTTTATGGCTACAGTGCAATCTGAGACAGTTTGGGTCAAAAGTGTTTGGCATGTTAATGAATACTGGCTTTTCCACAGTATGTATGGGCACCATATATTTTGCTATATACACAGCGACAGCGTTTTGTTATCACCTTCCACCATGCCCAATTCTTATCATGCTCAAGCTCCAGTCCTGGAGGGCTGGTATCCAGCACAGTTTGTTGGTTCTCCTCCTCAAACAAATTCACTAAACATAGCAACTACCAGGCAACGTGAACCAGGTGCTTCTGAGCAGGGAACTCACCAAGGCTTGCTGGATCAAGGCCCTCCATGACAGGAGTTTGACACCCCTGCCCTAGGGCATTAACAGAATATTCGACGAGTCGACTTCAGAGGCACATTTCAACGCCCCCAGAGAGAAACTTGCATGTCATGTGTCAGTAGAAAATAGATTTTAGTAGCTTTTATAAATGGAAATGCAAAAAAAAGTGAGTAGAGTTCAACCAAACTGAGCTGGTACCAGTCAGTGGAAAACCCCATAAGAGTACCGGCATTCTGCACAGTGTCTGAAACGGCACAGCTAACTAAGAAGGGTAACGCTACCACTGCAGGGAGTCACCCAGTCTCCCAGCAGCAATGCTGAAGCTGTGTGACACAGGACTTGTTTGGACTGTGTACGATGGCACAAAACTGAACCAATTCCATTTTACAGATATAGCAAGATCTTTCTTGGGCACAAAACCTGCTATAGTGTTTGGGAGCAGCCCGCTAATTTATCCATGTAGAAAGGTGCATTAGCTCTGCGCTTTTGGTGCTCGCATGTAAAATAATTAATACAACTGTTTTTCATAAAAACATATCGTTCTAAATTGTAAATTCGAATTAACCTGTAAAATCCCACCACTAGTTGAGGGAGGAGTGTAAACAACCAGGATGAAGAATGTGAACACCCACAGTTGGTCAAATTTCCAGCTGTTAAGGACAATATCTTCAATTTTGGGTTATGATATTTACTTAGCACTGTGACATTTGCATCACCTTTTTGCTTTCCCTTATACATATATACGCTCTGGGATGGACTTGACCCAGGTTCAGTGAAAGCCGAATGCAGATGTCCTTGATCATCCCACTGAGGAAATCAGTTAATCATTGTTGATGGGCAAGGAATAGAGGTTTGCCAGATTAACTGGTCAAAACCCACACTGTGGTTTTGTGAAATGCTGTGAAAAGATCTCTAAAGTGAATTGCCATTAAGTAACCGTATTCTAAGCTGCCGTGTCTAAAAAAAGAAAGTAATTTGACAAATTGCGCATTCAAAAGGTGTTCACCTATTGTGATATTTTTGCCACTGAAACGTGACGTGAAAGTCAGCGTTCATCAACTGAAACAGATTTTACGTGGTTCAGCAACTGGCACATAGATATGATAGGTGTATTTAAGTCAAAACATTCTGTGAGTTTAACTGACAAAGATTAATATATGGTGGCAGCTGTGGGCAGAAGGGCTTCAGTTCTTTGAGTGAGAGGAGACAAGGTGCTAATGCCTCTAGATTTAAGCCATTAGTTTCAAAACATCATGGATGTTTCCTACTAAAAGACAGCTCCATATGCATTAAACTGTATGTTTTGGGACTTTTCTGCAGAGCAAGTCTGGGAAACACAATTTGAACAAAACCTCCACCAGTACGATTGCTATGAATAACATCCCTTCCTCAAAATGTGAAAAAAATCAAATTTAAATAGCTGGACTTCCTCCTTCCTCCCTCTGGTGTTAGTCCCAATTAAAACTCTTCACACCTTCACAGCGTGACACCAGACATGCAAGCCCCCAGCATTCCGAGCTATTCACTCCCCAGTGCCTGTCTTCCTGATTGTTCCAATCGGAATTCTAATTATTGGATCCATCTCGCCAACCGCTATCACTTCCATCTCCCTTCCAATTAAAATGCCAAGGATCTCCTCACCTCAGAGTCTTAATCAGGCTGCTTCTGATCAGCAGCCCCAAAATCCTGACAGGCTCATGTGAAACACTCTTTAGGGAGGTTGAAGTCTAATTAGCTTTAGAAGTCTTAACTACTGTTTTTTAAGTTTTGCCCTCTCTAAACACTATTATTATTTTAGGGAATTTCAGCTCAGTTTCAAGTAAAAGAATTAACTATTCTTTGTTCTTTAGCATTTTTATCTTTACTTGTTCAGGCGCTTTTATGGTTTGACTTTGAAGATCATCAAAGAATATTGAAAACCAGTTCAAAAATCACTTTTATCATTTTTATAATATTACACACATTATACTACGGTGTATTACCACTCAAAATATTTCAGACACACATGGAATTATGTATTAAACAAAAAAAGAGTTAAATAAACTAGAATATGTTTTGTAATGAGGTAATGATGGGCTGTTTATTTTTACTTAATTAAGTGGTTCTTACCATAATGTGGGGTAGAACCATAGTCGGATTACTAACTGTGTAACAACGCTACCAAACAATCAATGGTCCCAAACACAGTAAGAAGGCGAGACATTCCACTAATGAATTATCGATGAAGGACACCTGTTAATTAAATAGTATTCCAGGTGGAACTTCATGAATCTGATTGAAAAAAAGAAAAGAGCAATAGGTGATGTATTTTTTATATTAATCTAGAGTGTAGCCAATAATAAAAACAATAATTAAATGAGATGGTGTGCCTTAAAGTTTGACTGGTAATGTATATTAAACAAGAACTCAAAATGACCATCAGCACTTTATAAGAATTATAAGATGGCAACACACAACAAACTTTAAAAGATTTTGCAAGTCAGATGCACATTTATTAACTGAGTATGTGAGCGAGCAAAGAAAAGGAATTTGATTTCGGTTGATGGTGACTCTCTAGCACAACAGTATAATACAACAATATTGTGTAAAGGTACAATGTAAAATATACTCAATTATATAATATAAAACAAAATCACAGTGAACAGCAGTGAGTGGGGTCTAAGCTGTTTGCGCCTAGTCCATGAGTTATTGCTGCACAGAGACAATATTAAATTTTTTTTGGTATTTGCAGAAATTGACTGAATTGATTGTACCACAAATTACAACTAAGTAGCAATTAAGTAGCTCTAAGATGACACTTAGGGCCCGATAATGCACATGGCGCACCATGCTTTCGCCACTGTCACAACCCATCATTGCTATTTTGTGTGAGCGCATTGTTCATTTTTTTCCGGCAGAAATGTACATTGTCATTATAGCAGATGGCATTGCGCTGAGTCGGGCGTATCCCTGAAAAGAAGGGGTATGGCGAGGCGCATAGCGCGAATTTGCTATTTTATGAGAAGTGAAAGTCATTTCGCCACTGACCAGAAAAAACCTGGTTAGTAATCATTCGCGCATTGTTCAAAGGCTATAATATGGACGCCTGACGCTTTGGGATAGGGAAGAGTTCACAATCCGCCCACACGCTGCTTCTTTCATAAAAAATTTTTTAAAAATTCCATGAAGGACAACTTTACGGAGTCCTCGAAATATAAAATTTAAATGTATATCATATACATCACACCATGATTATTTAAAAAATACATTTAGTACTGATTTATCACTGATTTATCACTGATAATTAATAACAAATAACGGTCGGGCAATTTGACCAATTGTGCCGGACGATGCTCGCAGCTCCTTACTCAAAATGTTCCACCATAAATGCTGATTTCTAGGTTGCATTATTGCTATTTCGCCTGTAGGGAGGGGGGGGGCTTAACTGAGGTTTTCATTCAAGTTTCAAGTTCAAGTTCAGAATACTTTTGCCTATTTAAATGTTTTGTTTCAGAAAAACTTGTAAAGAAATAAAAACATTGAGAATGTATACATGGCAGTGATCTCTTTCCATTGAAAATCCTAAAGTATTCTGTAACTTTAAACGCTGGGAACTGGGCTCATAAATTAATTTCCAAGCAGATGACTTAAATGCTTTGGTCCACTGAAAACTCACATGTATAAGGTAAACGTACATACAACATATTTTACAATGTTACCATTTATTTTATTAAAAGAACTTCTATTTTTGCAGCTGTAATGTTTTGATCACAAATAATAATAATGAACAAAGGTGAAGCTTTTTAAGTTCCCATGTGAATTTAACAGTGAAGAATGGTTTTGTCCAAGTGATCTTAGTTCTACACGTGTTATTTTGACCAATAAATGAGATTTCAGTGAACCAAAGCATTTAAGTCATCTGCTTGGCAATCAATTTATTACTTGTTACTGTCATTTCAAAGTAGTTGGATACATTACAATATTACTGTATTTAAAAGGCATTACACTACTACTGCATTACTTTTAAGTTACTCTCACCAAAATAACTGGAAATATGGATTTGGCATGTAAATAAAGCTCCTGACGCTCAATCAGCTCATAACCCCTCCAGTGGAAGGCGACAGTACTATCCGCCGTTAGATCAGTTGCAGGTTCACTCGTCTCTAGGGTGCCCAGATTTGGGATTGTGAAGAAAAGTCCTAAGCGCAGATTTTCTTTCAAAGATTCAAGATTCAAAGCGTTTATGGAGGTAGCTCAGTGGTTAGGATACTTGCCTCTGGACCATGAGGTCCTGGGTTCGAGTCCTACCCCCAGCACCACCACTGGGTCCCTGAGCAAGACCCTGAACCCCAATGGCAGCAGCGATGGCGTCTGATGTGGATCTGTTGGCCTGATAGGCATACTGCAGGGGATCCAGATTGTCTGGGATGTTGCTCTGGATGTAGGCCAGCACCACTCTCTCAAAACACTTTGCAATGATAGGAGTGAGTGCAACTGGTCTGTAGTCATTCAGGCATGTGACTGGGGTTTTCTTGGGGAGGGGGACAATAGTTGTGGTTTTGAAGCATGTGGGAACTATGCTCTGGCTGAGGGAAAGATTAAAGATACAGGTGAGAACATCAGCCAGCTCATTAGCACATGCTTTAAGGGCTGTTCCAGGGATGTTGTCTGGTCCTGTTGCCTTGCGGGGGTTGATCTTTTTCAGGGCTTTGTGTACTTGGCCTGCTGAAACTGCTGGTGCAGTGGAGGGTTTGGAGATCTGGGGGTTCTGGAGGGTCTGGAGGGTCTGGGAGTTCGGGAGGGTCTGAGAGGTCTGGGAGTTCTGGAGGGTCTGGGAGGTCTCAAAGCGTGTGTAAAACATGTTGAGATCATCCAGCGGACTGCCTGCAGAGCTGATGGTGCTGTTGGTGGCCCTATAGTCCTTTGATGTGCTGCAGACCTAGGCACATTCGCCCAGGGTCAGCAGAAGAATAGAAGCCATCCAACTTATCTCTGTACTGCCTCTTAGCCGCTCTGATAGCTTTTCTCAGTCCGTACCTTGCAGCTTTGTGCTCTGTCTCGTTGTCTGATCTGAAAGCAACGGAGCGAGTACACAGCATGAGTCGTACCTGACTGTTGATCCAGAGCTTCTGGTTGGGGAACTTCCTTATTTGTGTGGTGGGCACAATATTGTCAACACAGATGCTGATGTACCAAGTCACATACTCAGCATAGTCCTGAATGTTGACAAAGAAGTCCTCCATTGTGGCTGCAGTTTTAAACGCATCCCAGTCTGTCTGGGCAAAGCAGTCCTGCAGGATGCTCTCTGTCTCTGGGGTCCAGAGTTTCACATGTTTTGTGAAAGGGTTTGATTGTTTCAGTCTTTGTCTGTAAGCTGGGTACATGAACAAAGAAATATGGTCTGACTGTCCAAAGTGAGGACACGATGCGGCTCTGTATGCACTGCGTATATTACTGTAGACGTGGCAGTACTTGTGGACGGTACATCTCCACACCACGAGTTGTTAATAAATGCACACACCCCTCCCCTGATTGCCTTACCGGAGGCTGCAGTTTGGTCTCCTTGGTGTACGGAGTGAGTCTGAAGTTGAACGGCGTAGTCCGGGACTTTGTCTGAAAGCCAGGTCTCGGTAAAAATAAGAGCGCAGCATTCTCTTATTTCCCGTTGTGTTGTGATCCTAGTTCTCAGTTCGTCCAGCTTGTTTTCCAGGAACCGCATGTTGGCCAGTAAGAGTCTGGGGAGTGGTGGCCGGCTAGCCAGAGCTTTTAGCTTAGCATGGAGTCCCCACCTCTTGCGTCGCTTGTGTCGCCGTCTCCGAAGCGCTCTTCTGGCATCAGCGGGTTCTCTGAGCCTGTTGGCCGTGTGCATCTCGGTTATGGACTTTTAGGTTCTGAGAGACCTCGTAATGTGAGGAATGTTGAGGCGGCTCAAAATCCCGGGCGATTCTAAAATTCCAGCCGGATGTGGGATTATAGTGATTTTATGTCAGATGATTTCTCTGGGATGCAAAATGTACCGATTCCATGGAATGACCCAAATATACAAGAAATATGCAAGATATATGAAAGATATAAACACTTCTTAGCAAATTAAGTTAATGAAATATAGTTGAAAGTGTTTTAATTGTAGGTAAAACACAGTTTACTTGTAATCTATGTAACTGTTTTTTGCAACATCAAAATTATAAGAGGTCTTTCACCTGAAGTTAATGACTTTAATCTGCAACCACCCATTAATACATAAAAAATCCCAAAGACAAAATACTCACCCTTGATTTGGGCCCCATTCATTGCGAATGCAAAGATGCTTGTGTACAGGGTCCTTCATATAGCCATCAAAACAGAGACATTCACCTGAAAATTGATATGAAGCAAACATTTAACTGAATTGCCATTTGGGAAAATAACATAATCCAATTAATAAGTGCATGTACTAATGTACAGGATACCAAGCAAAATATTAATGGAGGATTTAGTATAATCTTACCTAAACATCCAGGAAACCTCATTCCCTAGTAATGACCTTTACAACATGTCACCAGTACTGCAAGTGGTCATTCACATTTACTCAGGATCAATTCCATATTGATTCATTACATTTAGGAAAGTGTGCAGTGCATTCATCATCCCTGGCTATCTATAAACAGTCTAGTGCTTAGTTATAATCTATTTCTGCAGAAATATCTCAGTGTCCCCTATGTCCCCTAATTAAAATGCCTGAAAACCTAATGGTGGAATACATTGAAAACGTTTGCAGATTAAAAAAAAAATTATATATTAAAAAATCGATCTGAGACTACATTTAACTTAAACTCTACATGCTGTGTATTCCAGAATATAAAATATTAAAAGCAAAATCTGTGAAAAAAAGAATAATAGTAATATTATGCTCAGTGACAAAAGGAAACACATTAACGTGCAACTCAAATTGTTACTAATAATTTGTGGAGTATACATACACTCTACCTATGTTCAGCATATTTGGCCATACGTATTTCTATAACCCTTCAATACAGCTCAATAACTACAGTTAAAAACAGCTTAGGGATGGTGGTGGCCTAGTGGGTAAGAAAATTGCATGGACCAAGAGGTCAGTGGTTTGAATCCTACATGCAGAAAGAAAAAGACACACTTCCAGGGATCGACTTTATAATCAAGAGAAGTTTAATGAACAAAGCCAACTTTTTCAGCTTGTAAAGCTCCAAACAACAGCACCCCCCCGAGGTAGGTACAAATTCACAATCCAAAACAGAGCATCCAGCTTTTTATTGCTTGGCTTTAGAGATGAAGCTTTCCAAACACCACTTGGAGAGTCAGCTGGTTGTTTTGTGGAAAGTCCTTCATGCACACGAGTCCCACAACCTTCTCAATAAACACAGAAATTTAGTTAAGCTCACTCACAGACCACAAACCTGAGTTGAAGCCAGGTGTATCTGCTTAGTGACCATGCACCAAATTGCCAGCTCGGCTGAGCTTTAAACTGACATATTTACCCAGACAACCAATCAGACAATAATCTCCATAAATAAGATAAACTTTACCCAAACTCAGACAGATGCACATCTCAGGAAGCTGTCGACAGCGCCCCACAGTATGACATTTTACTTGTTGCGGGTGACTTCAAAGCACAACTGAGCAAGAATCACACAGGACTGGAGCCCGTTTGGCATAGCGAGCATGACAACAGTGACCCCTTCTTAGCTGGAAACCAACTGGTGTTTAAGAACACATATGGTAAGCTCCATGTGGCAGGTAACTCGACTACATCTGTGTAAATCTGTGTGTCCATGACATCATGGCCATCCGTGGTGCTGATAAGTCAGACCCTTATCTCCTGCTGCCCGAATGCTGACTCCGATTGAAGAGCCTGCCCTGTCGCTCCCAAAATCTCCAGCCCTTCAACTATGAGAAGACTCGGCGACCTCTGTGCGAGAAGCGAATTTCAACTCGTGTTGTCAACGAGACAGGCGAGCCTGGGTTGAGAAAAAGGGGGCCGGAACACAAGCGGTGGCAAACTGAAACGACACCCAGATGTTATTCCACATTTGCTGTGATTTTACCGGTCCCTGCAGTGGGCACGGTGCCCCAGTTCGCGACAAAAATGGCCATTCTTGTATCTGCAGCCAAACAGGGTTGAATACTTCTGCTAAACATTAAACCAACCAGAACCAGCCCAGAAAACATTCAAAGAGCCCAGAAGTTGAGGATTATGTTTGACCAATGGCAATTTGAGGAGGTGGAGAAATTCACCTACCTATTTAGCCTCATCACAGTCAACGGCATATCCGACCACAATGCCTCTATCTCTAGGATGGGTAAGGCTGTGGTAACACTAGAGAGATTACAGCCCATCTGGAGCTCCTCCTGCTTAAACACAGCGACTAAGACCCGACTGTTCAACACTACCGTTTTTCCGATGGCCCTGTATGCCAGCAAAACATGGCAATCTACAAATGAAACCATCCACCTGACTCAGGTGATTTATCATGGTGATGTATCGTGAACACATCACAAATGAAGAAATCCCTCGATGAGCAGGTGCCCGTATACTTGCAAACCTCATTGCCAAATGAAGTTTCCGGTTTGCAGGTCTCCATTAACCGGAACCCACATGCTGGAAAGCAAAAGCAAGGGCATCCAAAGATATCTGAAATATCTGAAATTCGCTTCCGTGACCTGGAATCAATCTGAAGCTGCAGACAGCTGCCTTTAGGAGATGCTGGCTGCCCAATGCCCAGCACGGCGTAAGAGGAACTAACTTACTAACTAACTTTAAGCCTACTTCAGCAAATAAGGCTTAAATTATCACTTAATATCAGATGTACCTTGCAATTATGTGTTTGAATATAAAATGTTTCAGGTGTTCACTTCATATGTAAATAATTTTGACTGCAAGCACAGATGCATTCATAAGGTCCTGATGGTGTGGGTTCTACTTTCCTCTTACAATGGAGCACACAAAAGGTACTTGAGCTCCCCCCCACAACCTGTGAGAAATCTTGTTCAACAAGCAGAATAATTCCCCTGTAATCAAGTGACACTGGGCCTTTTTCAGCAGCTGCACACAGGTTTTGGGGGCTTTTTTGTACTGTTTCTGCCACTTGTCATTTTGATATTAGTAATACTTTAGCTTGATAGCTATTTTGATTGTATCGTTATTGTTTTTTCCTATGCATTTTTTTTCTTTATTTGCTAAATATCAATTTGTAATTTTTACAATTTCAATTTATAGTTTAATCTCTTTCCATGTACCACCTGGTAAATATTTATGTACCCCTTGGGGTGAGTGCATCCACAGTTAGGAATCAGAATATTAAATATTCTTTGCTCCATAAACATTCTCTACGCAAGTACAAACACTTCCAACAGCAAGTTCTACTCCAGAAATATACATTTATTCCATAATATACATTTTAATGTGTTTGCAGAAGTAATCAAGCTATTGTACTTAATTTTATCATTATTTTCATTTTTACACTATTTTTGATGCTGCTCCTTTTTAGAGCAAAACACAGAATAGACTCATAAACAGACGTAAATACTAAGAGCCTTGGCCATTGAATGAAGAGAATATCAAGATTGTTGGTTTGAATCCATATTACACTGAGATTAATTTTTAATGCAAACATTTTTTTGCCCATTAAACCAGTGTTTTTAGGGCAACATTGCTAGCAAGCATGCAATCGCACTTCACAGTCTCTCACAAAATGCATACATTTACTACTGTAAACATCTCCACTATGCTATAAACATGGCCTGAGCACTATTCCAAATCTCTGTGGCCTCAGTGTGCACTGTGACACATGCAAGTGTTCAGTGTGTGATGCACAAAGATTGCGGTTGGTGCATGCAGGGCAAATTCCTCCCACAAGCTTAATAATCAGAAGTGCTCATGTGCCAGGCAGGGCAAATCACTCTGGCTCAATGTTGATGCCTCTTGTCAGGTCACACTGCAACCCCGTCACCCATAATTTGGTTGTATGGGACTGATGAGGATGCACCCTGAAGAGGGCCAGCCTGGTCAAATAACTGACGTTGTAATTGAATGTGGCTGTGTGTCTCAACCAAACAGAGTGAAAAATTTGACATCTTACAAAATAAACACACATACATGTAGTGTTGCCTCCAAGTAGTCAAATAGTGACAATTTTTATTTATTTGGCTCTGTACATTGGTACTTTATATATTAAACTATTTTAATTTACTGCTTGTTTTTTTCGGCTTATATACCTCTTGTTCAATATGAAATGTATACTTTTGGTTTGAATGATTCGCTCTAGCCAAGAACACCCATTTTTTAGCTTCACCAGTACTTGGCGTAAGGGTAATTACTTACTGACTTAAATATTAACTCACTGCCCTTCAAATTTAAGGTGCTTGATTGTTCTGAGAGTTTCTTCTTATAGTGCCGAATTCCTCCCACCACCAAAAACATGCATGTATTAGGGATAGGTCGAACAGAATAAATTGCCGCAAGGTATGCATGTGTGTGAGAATGTGGGTCTGTCTTTGTATGAGGCCCAATGATGTGCTGGCGAATGTCCAGGGTGTACCCCGCCTTCGCCTGTAGAAAATGGAAGAATGGATGGATGGATGGTTCTGATGCTAATTTTAATTCTGAGTTTCATGGGTCTGGCACAGGTTAGAGGAAAATTAGGAAATGATACTAGTTAGTGTATTCATATTTGGGCCACTATACAATATTATCACAATTATTCAGATTTTACCATAAAGCAATCAAAGTGATCAAAGTGTATTTCTGACATTTTTATTAAATAAATGTGTAAAATTAAATGGGTTTAATCATAAGGAAGCATAAGCAGGATAGCACAAGTTGAAATTAGGGCTGGGAATTTAATGCGTTAATTGGATTAATTGATCACAGAAAAAAATAACGCGTTAATATTTTTAACACAATTAAACCTTTACATCATCTTCCCAGTCAAAGTTTGGGGTAAACAGCAGGGGAACCTCAAATACTCACTCTCAGATCACTGCTGCGTGAGTAGCCAAAGAGTGCGGTTCAGAATGTTTTTTGCCAATTCTGACTCTGAATGGGAATATTTGCCTTTTGGAAAAGACGTTTGCGCGTCTCCCGGTTCAATCTTGAACGCAGCTGCGTGGCCATGCAAGGCGAAAGTCAACACGAAGCAAAAACACACTTTTATTTCAACACTGCCCATCGGGAAAGTGTGTGACAGTGAAGAAAGTGGTCGTAGTGTCTGTAGGAGAGCTGTTGGTCAAGCTAGAGGCAGCAGGAGAGGGAAAACTGATCTGGAAGTAGCCACATTAGCTTTCTCCAACCAGACCTCCAGAGGGGCGGAGTCTCAGCGCTGTGGGTGGAGTGTGTGAGAGAGAGCTGGAAGACGTAGTTTATTAAAATTTACAACTGTCATATACAGTATACAACCTAATACAACCTAATTCATAGTTTTGGTTCAGTCAGTGATAAAAATGTCATGACCATTGAAGTTATAGGCTTGTATTCAATAATAAATGGTAAAAAAACATCTTCTTATAAGTCTGTATGTATCAGCGATTAAATGCGATTAATTAGATTAATTAATCGCCATACCATGTATTTAATTAGATCAAAAATTTTAATTGCTTGTCAGCACTAGTTGAAATATATTTCCGTTTCCATTGTACATAAGCTTCTACAGGCTTTTATGTAGTCTTTGTGAAGTATAATTTATAAAATGATAAAATATGAAGTATGCTTGATTCTTCTCTTCTGTATGGTTGCCTTTGAGGTGATTTTTTTTGACAGCATCCTGGAAAATGTTTTTAATCTACTAAACATGACAAAGAATTTGTCAGTCTTAAGGTTGTTTGTTACAGCTTAGCACTGGTTTATATTCTAGCCTCTTAACAATATAGCAACTAATTTATTTTGACACATCCAAGTTTTTTGCTCTGATTTCTTTGCTCTAACTTTTGAGCATTTGTTTCCCTACTTTTCTGTTATCGATTCTTCATTGGTCCTTTGGCTGAGAGAAAACATCAATGTCAATACATAAAACTAAATTTGTTCTTAGATTTTGTTTCCCTTCTTCTTCCACAGTCCACTGTGGCCCACAGTCTCACTTAGGGGTGTAACAGTACATGTATTAGTATTAAACCGTTCGGTACGAGGCTTTCGGTTCGGTACGCAATACAAACTGAATGATTCAGGCATGTGTCATAGCTCCACTCCCAAGGGGAGTAATGCTTCATGCTAGGGCTTGTTGGAAAGGTCTCTTTGAACCCCAATCTTCTTCCTCTTTTTGCTTTTCCCTTCAGGGGTCGCCACAGCGAATCATCTATCCTCGTCACTCCCAAAGAGAACCTCAACATCTTGAGCTCTGCCACCTTCAGTTCTGCCTCCTGTCTTTTCC
>JBBKCR010171924.1:0-15216 GCA_037577295.1 Ladigesia roloffi | reverse complement strand
GTGTATCTGTGTGTGTGTGTGTGTGTGTGTGTATGAATACAATGTATATTTGATGTTTTAGCCACTTAAAACTTCATCTTGATTCTACAGATCCAACTAATACTAATTTGCAGAGTTGGTCTCCATAACAAAGTCTATGTATTTAATTCACTTGAAATCAAGGGCCACCTGAATTCAGTATTTACGTGGTGTGTCCACCTGCAAAATACTTCAACAGAAAATAATGCGTAAAAGGGATCGAATATCTTGATTAAGTGACATTACATTAAACAATTATGTTGTATTTGTGATGTTTTTAATACAAGCCAGACACAGTAGGTGGCAGCAATCAGCAGGCCTGCTCCAATGTGTTCAGAGGTCTGAGAGACAGCGAGCGGCGCTTGTGCCGTGCCATGGGTTCAGTCATGGGTTCAAGTGTGTTTCAGGGAGCTTGCACTAAACTGGATGCCAAACGGGGCAATAATCTGCACAGTAAGCCCACAGTCATTCATGCTTAGTAAGCTGAATCATCTCGGCTTTACCATGAGGCTCAACAAAAGAAGGTAATGTCTGGTTCAGTCAGACACCCTGGACATACCAAGGCGTCCTTTCGTCTTTTCAGTGCCAAGGCGGTGTGTCTGGAAACAACAGCCCGTTTAAGAAGGATTAAAAGGGACCAGGTTATTGAATGTACGCCCGTCGTTCGTCCGGGACCTCCGGCCTGGGCGGCACCGTCATGGAGAGAGCTCCGGTCGTAGAACCGGGCAGGGAACTGTTCGAGGCCTGCAGGAGTGGAGACCTGGAGCGTGTCAAGAAGATGCTGAACGCCGACACCGTTAACAGCAGAGACACGGCAGGTAGAAGGTCCACACCCTTGCACTTCGCTGCCGGTGAGTGTCATCTGTTTACATTCGCACAGTCAATCAGTTCACCGAAATCACGGAATACTTAACGGAGTGACAGGCAGACGTGCCCCACACGGCTCCCTGTTGTTTACATCCTTCTAACACGCACACTGGCACCCCATCTACTCGTTTGCCTTAAACAGTGTTCACACAGTTAAAAAGATTATTTAAGGTACAATAGGGAAACTTCCATATTCTAAAGTGTTTTGTTTTGGTTCATTTTATGCGCATTTAGTTGTTTTGAAGAGATAGAAGCTACATCAATTACTAATAGCACTTTTTGGGATACAGATATAAACATGTCCTCTGTACATTTCTGCGTTTAATACTTTCGTTGGTTAGTTATCTAAGTGTACATTTGTCATAGAGAGCACACAATGTAAACAGACCAAAATTGTTCTCTGCATTTAAATCCGTTCTCCAAGTGAAGCGGCGGGAATCCAGGATCGCAGTGCCTGGAACAGCTGCCCGTTATTAATTTAAATTATAGAAGGGTGTTGGTTTTGCTGCTAACTATGGCGTTATGATAACTTGACATGACTTCATCTAATCGTTAATCTAATGTTCAGAACATTTCTTTATATGTGAACTGTGAGGTAATACTGTGGTGGATAAAACCCTGGTTTAATCATCAGTCATGCCATTGCCATCTCTCAGGGTAAAAATTCAAATGTGTTTTACCTGCTGCTTCACTTGATGAATGGCTGGTGTTTGTTGCTGTCTTGTGCATATGACAAATTGACATTTTATGCTTACAGGAATGTCAGTCAGTCCGATCATATATTTTGTAAGCCAGTTAAATCAATACATTAATAATCAAAGATGCAGTAACAAAAGCAATAATAGCCAAAAGGTTTATTTTCGCAATGACACGTTTGATATAAACGTTTTTCTTCAGAATATGATAAAACAGTCTTAAATGTATTCTGTTCATGCAAAGTAAATGTAACTTTCAGCTGCAGTGTAAAGTGAGTCAATGCTTAGCAGATATTTTCACTCATACAAAATACTTTCAGATATGCACTGAACATTTCTAGACATTTCCTGGAGAAATGCATGACATTAAACAGACTTTAAACTACCAGTTCCCTAGTGCAAAGTCTGTGTGATGTCCAATTAAGACCATGTGTGAATATTGGAGGTCATTGTCTGGAGAGTTTACAGTGAGTGAGTGGGAATGCTGATGACATTGTTATGCGAATAGTGCAGAACTAGAGGAATAATTGATCTCATGTGAAGAAGAGGTGTCATATAGCCGAAAATATTTACCAGCATTAAATCAGTAAATATTATTAATGAGTTGCTTCTGTCCTACCTCCTGCACACTCCACAGCCTTTATAAACCAAACAATTTTTAGAGTAGATGAGAATCTGCTTGACATGCAGGATTGTTAAAGGGCAGCTGATTATCTGGACATTGTCCGGACTTCATTTGTGATAATGTCTCACGACTAGGCTCCTGTTTTTTTAATGGGCAGAGATTTATAACTCTGGAACTAAAAGCCCCAGTAATATTTCAAAAATATATTTGAAATCACTTGTGCAATCTGATTGAAATATCAAAATAGTTTTTGGCGTTTAGCTCAATTAATTCACATTTCTTTTCATTTTGTTCTGGCTGTTGTTTCATGCACACATTACCAGAATATCCTCTTATATTATAAATGAGTGAAATGTTTTATTCTTTTTACTAGATGGACATGATATAGAAATCTGACAGTTTTAAAAGTGTAATTATTTTTACATTCATCTTTTTAAAGCCTTATTACTGTTATAAACATAAAAATTGGATCTGTGTCATATTAAGACACCTGGTATTGTGAAAATGCTTATTACGCCTTCATACAAAATGGCCACATTATGAAGAAACATGTTGTGGGGGAACGGCAGGCCACAATCCAGCAGTTTATTTAGCATGTTTAAGCAATTTGTCTGTTGATTTGTCTTTTTTCTGAGACCCTGCTATTTTAGACAGTGTTGTCATTGCAGTCTTCCCCCGGCATGAGGCCTTCTGGCTTTCTTCGCCCTTGGTTGTCCCTTCATGTGTCCTGATTTGGAGACCAGCAGCCCAGCCCTACCATGTGAGCAAGCTTAGACATCCAGTGTTTATCGCATTTGGTATCGCAGTATAATGCAAAGCAGTATTTATTACTGCAATTACATATTGACATGGATCTTTGGGTACCAGTTAGTAAATGTCAGGTATAGATCATCAGCCATCGCATTAAAATCACCTGCTTAATCACCCAGGGCAACTGGTGACCTGGTGGTTAGGGAGTTCCCCCTGCAGTCAGAAAGGTGTGGGGTCACCTGGTATCGCCGTTTTTATAGTAAAAGTGGGTGAAGTGTGTAATATGGCATCCTCAGTGGATCATGTGTCCTAGCACCAGCCTCTCAAAGCATTGCAAAGAAAGGCAGTACCCCTGGACGATAGCGGTGTTTTTGACGGAATCTATTTGTTTATATACTTGTAATACCATACTCTTCCAACTTTTGCATGGAAGCAAAGGGAATCTTTATCTGTTTCTTGTATATTTGTTATTTTTCTCTAGTTAATGCATAGGATCAAATAATCATTTTTTAAAAAGCCTAACGTTTCAGATGAATAATGTTATTTGGACATTAGTTGTGATAAGTATGTTTATTGATGGACTAAACAACCCACAACCCCTAGTAGCAACTACCACAGATAGAATCTAATTCTGTGGGAAATGTACCTCCATCTATCAAGGGGCTTTTCCGAAAAGCTCCTGTTTTCTGGAATCTCAGAGTGGTCTCTTGCCATGTGTCACAGGTTTTGGCCGCAGGGATGTGGTGGAGTACCTCCTGGAGCACGGGGCTGATGTTCATGCCTGTGATGACGGAGGCCTCATCTCCCTACACAATGCATGCTCCTTTGGCCATGCTGAGGTGGTCCGCTTGCTTTTAGGCCATGGTGCTGATGCCAACTCCAGAGACAACTGGAACTACACCCCTCTCCATGAGGCTGCTATCAAGGGCAAAACTGATGTCTGCATCGGTAAAATATTGCCACTTTGCCTTGTCTAACCAAATTTCTCAGTTTTGTTGTACTAATTTACATAGATATATTACTTAAAATAATGGCAGCTTACACACCACTGATTACCTCACACCAATCTTTACCTCAAGTTAACTTCTAAAACAGGGGTCTCCAACACGTAGCTCACGAGATACCGGTAACACGCAACCCCTCTCCAAGTAGCTCGTCTAAGGATTAACGAATCTACATACATTTGAAAATGTGACCAGTTAAATTTTATTAGACAGTTGGAAAACCACCTTGCATGTATAGCCAACCATATCCGCCCCTTCTTACACCAAATCATTATTTGCCCATTAGTTGTTAATAAAACAGTTGCACTGCTGTCAAGGTGGATGAGTCAAAGGTGATGATTCAGATTCTGATTCAGATTCAGATTCAGATGATGGGAGATGGGCAGGAAAAATGTCCACAGCAGGTCGCCATACAAAAAAGAGGCTAAAACTTATTTTCATGATACAAAAATGCGTAGCTCTCAGAGGTAAAAAGGTTGGAGACCCCTGTGCTAAAAAAAGACTAAATTTTAAGACAACCTAAAATGTAAAACCTAAAATGATCTGTCATCACTCTTGTTTCTGATCATTTTAAAATGTACAACTTTGAATTCATCCATTTAGATTTTCGCTTAAGATAAATGCTGTCAATACCGGCAGCCAAGCATTAACCTGAGTGCGCATGAAGTAATCTTTATAGTCGTGTGTGTGTTTGTTTTATGTTAATGAGTGTTTTTGGCTAGTGGTACTCAAATGTGTGTAACATTTCTCACAAGTCTGTCATCTGACATGATGTTTGTCCTGATGTGGCAGTGTTGCTGCAGCATGGGGCCGAGCCTGCTATCCGCAACACGGATGGGAGGACAGCACTGGACCTATCCGAGCCTTCCACCAGGGCTGTGCTGACTGGTGAGAGACCAGCATCTCTCTTTTTAAACCCTGTAGCAGATTTACAGCCACCATTACTGTTTTTCATGCAGTCAAAATGATCTTGGAGATTAATTAATGTCAAAGTAACATCACGTGAATTCCTGGACCCAAGATTTCTCAACTGTGTTAATAACAAAACTGTGTTAATATTTGTCCCCTGTCACAGCAGACAGGACAGGGTATTTGAAGACCACAGTTACTGGGTACCACAAGAAATTATTACTGAAATGGCGTATTAAATTCAGCCTGTATTGCTTTTGCCAGGTTTCTATCTAAAGTAACATGGAATGTCTCAAATCTGCACAAGAAATCAGTTTGCTTGTTACTACCTAGAACTCAAATATTTTTTTCCCCTCACACAGGGCAGTACAGAAAAGATGAACTTCTCGAGAGCGCGAGGTAATGTGTTCTCATAAGTGAATGTCATTGGTTCTGCACTAATTGTGCAATAGGCTAGACTGCTAAATTTGTATCATTCCTGTTATTCGCAGCACTGTTATTTTAGACATTACAATGAATGCCATTCTTTCATGCCTTCTTTTTCAGGAGTGGAAATGAGGAGAAACTGATGAGCCTCCTTACTCCTTTAAATGTAAACTGTCATGCCAGTGATGGAAGAAAGGTATTTGAAGCCAATATCATTAAAAAAACCTAAATACAATATTTTCAGATTAAATATTGGACACAGTATTTTGGACGCATTAGTTTTTTCAGTTTGCATCAGTATCCCAATGTAAAATGTGGACAGTGAGTATTACATTAATTATGTTGACTGATAATAATTATAATGTATAATAAATTACAATAACTGATGCAGCATTAAATAATGGGAATTATGATCAGGTGCGTTTTTTTACCTGGGAAAATCTGCTGTTGGCAACAGAACACCCTAAAGATTACAGGGTGGCTGTGAGTCCTTAAACAAAATTTGAATTGGATGGGTCTTAAATATTATTTCTCACATCATTTTGAGAATTTGTGTTCCAGACCAAAAAAGAAAAGGATTGTGTAGGGAAGAAATATAAGGGCAACCCATTCCAGCGTTATTTGCATCATCAAAACCAATTGCTCTGTTAGAAAGTTTAGTAAAATTACCTTAGAAAAATGTACATTTCTGTACCGACAATCAAAGCAGGTATGAACTGGATGCTGTGGCTGGTGGCAAGCCACCACTCATGCATGTCAGATGACAGTACTGAAGAAGTGTCCAAAGCCATGTTTCCAGATCTGGAGCTTGTGTAGACATTTACAAGTGGAAAAGGCAAGACCAGGGCTGTAATTTGAAAACTTTACATTGAACTCATCTTAGAATGTTATGTGCTACCGAAAGACAAAAATAGCATACACAAAGAATTATAGGATACCTGTCGGCTAATTCCCACTGAAAACAGCCAATTGCAAAGAACCCCAGGGTTGTCAGTACCTGTATTTGTACCGGGATGGCTTAGTTCTCTCGGGTCTTTCAAACGTTGGACCCAGTTCACACATCTATGTAATCTAAATTGGTTTATGAGTCATCATCATGGGCCAAAAAAGCTTCATGGTCCCTGAACACCGGTCTTCTTTTAATTCTGCCATTGGCATAATTTTCTAACAAAGCCAGTGCATTATGTCAAAATGACCACTTATCCATTTACCTTTTAACAGCTGCGGCGCATAGATTAAAATTACATTAAATTAAGGTTTTAATCAAATGATGTATTTTAATTACCTATTCACTATTATAAATATGTGACTGAATAAGTGAAATTAAAAAATTAAAAAATTGTATATGTACTAATATTCTCACCCTGTTTATCCACGTTTCATCTTTTTTCTTCTAAAATATTTGCACAGACGTAGGAAGAGGCGTACACATCTTTTAGGTCCCATTTTGTGCGTATGCAAAGGTTATAAGTGAGACCCCATGTGTGTGGCTAAATTTGGACTGGTACTATTAAAATATAATTTCTTACTCAATACAACATGACTTCAGTTGATTTAGGGTTTTTTTTCCCTCGCCAGTTTGGTGGTCTTAGTGGTCTTAAAAAGGTATTTAAATTGTCTTTCGATAGGTCTTTAATTATAACTTGTTTATACCTGTAGAAACCAACTCCTAATTTATACCTTTATCTAGTTTTATCAAAAATGTATTTAAAAAAAATTTTAAATGTTAAATTCTGGTTTGTTAATGTAAACTCATATTTGACTTTTACTAGATTACTGAATTTATTTTAATTGCTATTTTGCCTTGGTTGTTTTCTTTTTAACTATTTATATTTGGGCTATTTTAAATACACTAATTTCCCTTTTATTATTTTCAGTCACTTTATGCATTATAAACCTTCAGCTACATTGTAAGTGAGGGACACCCTCAGAGTGTGAATTTCCCATTTATAATTGGGCTTGGGGGTTACTGCCTTCATAACACTGTTAAGAAACCAGTTAAATAATTTGTAATTTTCAGGATGCATTCAGATGTTCAGAGAGGCCTAATTATTTTATTATTATTATTATAAACCACTATCAACCGTCTTCCTAATACTGTATAACATGGTGTGATCTTGTTCCTACGATAAACTTGGCACAATATTAAGTGTAACATATGAATATACATATTCATAACATGTGAATATACATTTTAAAAGAATTTCCATGTGGCTCAGCCAAACAGATTTGATATAAATCCACAAAAAATGCATATGGTCGCTGTCTGGCGGAAACCTTGTAACTCCACTTTTGGTCTTTGTTGCTTTGTTGCTTTTTTTTTTTTTGCTATTGGTCAGTCTTCATGTGAGTCTGTAAAATTTAGAAATGATTAACCAATGAAAAGTTATTCCTGAACTTGTTTTGCCAATTATATATTTACATTCAAAGTAGATGTCTTTGTAATGGCACACAGAGTTTTGTTGATTTACTCTCATTTTTTTTTGTTTTCTCGTTTGTTGGTTACTTTAGTCAACCCCTCTGCATCTGGCTGCTGGCTACAACCGGGTGAAGACAGTACAGCTGTTGTTGGAGCATGGAGCTGACGTCCATGCTAAAGACAAAGGGTAAACAGCATGTCATTCACAGCCACAACAACAGTATTGTATTGTACCTAACAGACTGTTTTGTTTGGTGTGTTGTTTTTTTTCTTCAGTGATCTGGTTCCTCTCCATAACGCCTGCTCGTATGGTCATTATGAGGTGACCGAATTGCTTGTGAAAGTAGGTATTTTTGTTCTATTGTCTAAAAGGTGTTGAAAATGTAATTAAATAAATTTAATTCCAGTATGAAATGCATGTTTTAAAGTTCATGAAATCTAAAGTCCAATGTTTGTAAAAGTGTTTCTGGTCAGCTACACTTTTTTTTCAACATGAGCACTACATACTCTGCTCTGAAACTCGTTTAAATAATACCGCTGCTGTCTTTTATATTTGATTTTGTTCCCAGCCCTTCAAGCAGTGTTCTAACTTTATATGGTGTTCTTGTTTGTTGGTATTAAGCACGGCGCCTGCGTGAATGCATTGGACCTGTGGCAATTCACCCCTCTGCATGAAGCTGCATCTAAGAACCGGGTAGAAGTGTGTTCTCTGCTGCTCAGCCATGGAGCTGACCCCACAATTCTCAACTGCCACAACAAGAGCGCCATTGACCTGGCCCCTACCACACTGCTCAAAGAGTGTCTGGCCTGTAAGAGCACATTACACCGTTGCATGTATGATCTAAAGATAATATGGAATTATATATATATATATATATATATATATATAATTCCACACTAGATGCATTTCTGCTAGAAAATGCAAAGTGTGTTTCTATAAAACCATTGCTTGAAGATGCCCAAATATTGGTTTTATGGACAAAAAACTTGACACAGCCTCAGAAATTTCTGTTGTTGCAAAAATTCGGCTATAAAATGAACTACTACTACAACTGATATAATAATAATAATCATCATAATAGTAGTAATAATAATAATAATAATAACAATAACAATAATAACAATAAAAATAAAAGAATGATGTTATTACTGATGCATTAAAATGACCATATATTTGACCATATAAATTTGTTTTCTCCAGGTGAGTTCCAGGGACATGCTTTGCTGCAGGCAGCCCGTGAAGCAGATGTCAACCGCATTAAAAAGCATCTCTCTTTAGAAACTGTCAACTTTAAACACCCCCAGAACCATGAGACAGCACTGGTAAAAAAAAACAACAACTATATATATATATATCATATTACAGTAGGACTCCACAGCTGTTCATTGCTTGATATAGTTGAAGAGGTTAATTTAGTCTTACTGACATCCTTTATCATATTTTGCACAGCACTGTGCATCATCATCATCTTCATATCCCAAGAGGAAGCACATCTGTGAGATGCTGCTGAGAAAAGGAGCCAGTGTTAACGAGAACACCAAAGAGTATGTTGCTTGTTTGTGTCCCTGATCACAGGCTTGCGATGTGCTAATGTGATGTAATAACATGTTTAGATATTCAGACTGAGAATAGAAATAATAATAGAACCAGATAAGATCTAGATACAGCACATATATCTAATATGCCTGTTTTTGAATTTCTATATTTGTATTTAGCTAAGTGGGAAGTCTTGCTTCCTAAAATATCCATTTGCTGTGTTAACGCTTCACATTTTGCCACAGCCTCCTGACGCCTTTGCATCTTGCAGCTGAGAAATCCCACAATGATGTCATTGAGGTGTTAGTGAAGCATGATGCCAAAGTAAGCACACAGTTAACTCCCCTTAACACACTTTACACAAAAGGGAAGGGTCAAAATCAATCGTTTTTTTCTCATCCCTAATTTATTTGTTTTTTGTTATCTGAACAATTAATTCAGACATAATGTAGGCAATACTTTACATCACTGATGTTATTAGTAATTGATGTATTGTAATATAATACCAGTGAATATATAAATTTTAAGTATATACATTTAATTTCTTTTAACATTTTCATTAAAAACAAAAAGGTATCCCTAAGCATAAGCAAAAAGTAAAATGATTCAGAAATTTCTTTAATATTTACCAACATCTGAGCTTTTTGGCTCTGATTCAGCTTGTGTTTTAAGAAAGAAAGACTATACATGTGCGCCCAAGGACACCACACATATAATTAAATATGGATATGCAAACAAAGTGATATAGGGCTATGCCTTTATAGTCAGTAGGGGGTTGTATAATTTTACAGAAGGAAATGACAGAGCGGAACCTTCTGCCCTGTCAATTCCTGAACTGGTGAATTCTGTTCTAAAAAACTTTTCCTATAGAAACATGTTTATGTAGGTTTTATGGTTTTATGTAGCTCTTACTTCATTGTTAAGTTTTGGTTCATAACAAATACATATTTAAAATTCTTAATTTAAATGAATTTTTGCTTTTCATGGCGAGGACTGATGCTAATTTAAGAAATCAAGTGGGTGAAAGTCGAAAAATATTAATATATATCAATTTTATATCATTTTGGGAGTGTAAACAGGAGGTGGCCATTTTTGACCCTGGAGACTCTGAGTGGGAGTAACAATGCATAAAAATCATTGATACTGCTAATTATTGATATATCTTTAGCTGAAATAATGCCTAAAACATCAGTTTGCATGTATTACTTGGTTTAAAAAAAGTTTTTAATGTTCCAGAGCTGAAACTCTGTTGCCCAGTGACAGCCCAAAAACCTGATGGATCTGGAGAAAATCTGTATGGAGCAGTTGGCCAAAATCCTTGCTGCAGTGCATGCAAACCTGGTCAACAACTACACAAAACATCTGATCCCTGTAATTTGTACCAAATATTAATTTAGGGTTTTTCTATTGTATCCATTCTTATTTCATGCAATAAAATGGAAATTAATTATTTGAATATCAATGTGAAAAAAAATCTCACACAGTTAAGGTGTGCCTTCAAGGAAAATGACAGATCTTTCCATTATCTTTATAAATGGGATAACTTGAAAAATTGGCAGTGGATCAGAGAATTATTTTCCACACTGTATGCAACTACACATGAAAATCAATCACCGTCCACCATCAGAGTCATCTCTGTTGCTGTTTATGTGCAGGTGAGCGCAGTGGACAGTCGGGGTCAGACGCCTCTGCACAAGGCTGCTCAGTGTGGTCACCTTCAGAGCTGTCGGCTGCTGATCAGTGCTGGCTGTGACCCATTAATGACCTCCCTTCAGGGATTCTCCCCTGTACAGCTTGCCAGTGAGAGCCTCCAGGAGATTCTGCAGGGTGAGAAGTCGTACATAAGTGTCCAAGTGGAATGCTAAATATAAAGTTAATGCATTCAATTTATGTGAATAAATGTTATTAATATTGCTCAAGTAATCTGAAAGACCTATTGTGTTTATAATACTTCGATTTTTCAGCTACACATATTAATGCACATATTAGTTTACAATTACAGCCTGTAAATCCATTGTTAGCCCACGTCCTCCTGCTGATCCATAGTCCCTTAGAGGACTACAGAGCACAATGTGGTAGTGTGTTTAGTACAAAGAGTGGCTCACACAGCAGTGCTGCATTAGATTTTGAACACTTGATGTCACTGCTGGACTGTGAATAAAAAATACTTTTACTTAACACAGTGTCATCAGTGCCACTACGAAGCTCGCCATTCTTCGCAAGGTTTTTGTAGATGAATAACGTCTTGATGTTGCTGTTTTGTCTCTCTCCTCTGCCAGAGGGTGGGTTGTTGGGGAACTCGGAGACAGACAGACAACTGCTGGAGGCATCTAAATCAGGAGACCTGGAGACTGTAAAGGTAACAAAGTCACCTTGACTACTGCTTTGGGCAACTGGTGGCTTGGTACTTAGGGAATTGCCCTCATGATCGCATCCCAGGACTGGCAGTGGCACCACTGAGATACCCGTGAGCAAGTTACAATCCCCACACACTTCTCCCTTGGTGCTGCATTGATAGCTACCCGCTGCTTCCCCTGGTGAATGGGTTAAATTCAGAGAACTATTTTGTACTGTAAACAATTTTTTGCTGTGTGCTGAGCTGTGGTTTGGCACAGTTGTCCATCCATGACAGCTTACTTGATTTTGGCATGGGAATACATTGGTTTTGGTATGGTTGTTTGTGTCTATGTACAGAAGCTCTGTAGTCTGCAGAATGTGAACTGCAGGGATGTCGAGGGCCGGCAATCCACCCCACTCCACTTTGCAGCTGGATACAACCGCGTGGCTGTGGTGGAGTACCTTTTGCAACATGGAGCTGACGTGCATGCAAAAGACAAAGGGTAAGGTCTCTTGTTATTAGAGAACCAGAAACCATCTAGAAAAAAATGTTTTTAAACAGTCCATATAAGGAAAATCTATACATCAACAAAGATATTCTGTAATAAATGACTACACATTCAGACTAAAGCAGTTTCTTTATTAAGTGATGCTGAGTCTTGTGACTGTTCACAGTCTATGGCAGAGTTTCAGAGAGATTTGTGCAGTTTGTGGCCATCAGGAAGCACATGCATTTCAACCTATTACATAAACTTCTGAAGTACAATAAATCTCCTCATGTCAACCATGAAGATGTGCCTAATTCTTGACGATTTATCAGAGACATGCTTTTCTGCTTTATTGCTATTCTAGAGATCTTGTACCTTTGCACAATGCCTGCTCTTATGGCCACTATGAGGTGGCTGAGCTGTTGGTCATCCATGGTGCAGTGATTAATGTGGCAGACCTTTGGAAGTTTACACCTCTGCACGAAGCTGCTGCCAAGGGCAAATATGACATCTGCAAGCTGCTGCTTCAGGTAGCATCATTTATTCACCTTATTTCAAAAGAAAACCACTATATATTAGGGCTGGGCAATTAATCGAAAATAATTGAAGTTATTTATTTTTATAAGTACGAAGTGACTGTTTTAGGCACTGTGTGCTTTAATTTCACTTGTTCAACACTGATGTTCAATAAATAATCATAGATATTACATAGTGTTTTTCTTTAGATTATTTTAAAATCAAGTAATGCACCCTTCATTCGAAAACATCTCACTTGTAATATGTGAGAATATTTACTGTACAAAACTTGTCAGTGAACTATGTAGGCAAAAAACAAATAAATAAATAATTGTTCATTAATTGTAATCGAGTTAAAATGTTCAATTTTAGGCCACATCGCACAGCCCTAATATATATATACTTTTTTAATGGACCACATAATAGAAACACAATTTGCAGTTTAATACCTTCAATGAGCTTTGTGTCCCTACAGCATGGAGCAGACCCCACCAAGAAGAATCGTGATGGGAACACACCGCTGGATCTGGTGAAGGAGGGCGACACGGACATCCAGGACCTGTTGAGGGGTGATGCTGCTTTGCTAGATGCAGCCAAGAAGGGTTGTCTGGCCAGGGTCAAGAAGCTCTGCAGGCTGGACAACGTCAACTGCAGGGACTCGCAGGGGCGCCACTCCACACCGCTTCATCTGGCTGGTTAGTAAACAAAGCAAGTTGAAGTCTTTCACTCTACACATATACTTCCTGTGCTCTAGGGTTGTAAAAATGCATGTAGTGTGAAACATTGATCTGTTCAACATGTTCAAAGTAAGTGTTGTGTAAACCAAGGTCAATTTCTGTATTCAATTAATCTTCTTAAAAATAATTTAGACTCCTTCAACATAATCTAATTGAACCATGGTATAATTTGACCATCAAATTATTTCTTATTTAAGTATTTTAATATTCAGATTTTTGCTTTGCTGTGTTATTTCACATTAGCATGCTTTTAGTGGATAAAATAAAGAGGAAAATGCACAGGAAATTTTTGAACCACTATTAGCAGGGTTTGTTTTCATCTGAGAAAATTACATAAAGTAATGTCTTATGACTTATATGTTTTTGTTTTTTCGGGTGTCAGCTGGTTATAATAACCTTGAGGTGGCAGAGTATTTGCTGCAGCATGGAGCAGAGGTGAACCCTCAGGACAAAGGAGGACTCATTCCATTACACAATGCTGCTTCTTATGGGGTGAGTCTCATTTCTATTCTCATGCTCTCCCTGGCAACCCAGGTTAAAGTGCACTAAATGATGGACCCTAGATTTTCAAAAACACTTGTAAAAATCACGTATTTTGCATGTTCCGTGCATTTTTTGCGACCTGCACAGTGGTCTTTGGCACTTGCCACACAAGTGATCTTTGAGCGGTCATAGCACCTATGTCATGAAAATTTTTGACAACTGTTGTCCAATGAGTTGGACATTCTTTAACAGTAGTAATGGAAGAGGGATTAATAAAGGCAGTCACTGAATATCCTGAAAAAATTGTGGCACTTCGGCATTTTGAAAGCTTCCTCATTGTGTTAAACATTAAACATTGTGTTAAACAGATTCTGTGTAAAGTTATTATATAAATTTAGTAAAAAAAAACTTTGTTGGAGAACTCAACACTTGAACTCCACACTAACAACTCTAGGTATTTAAAGACATATGTGGGTGGTGTGAATTTGTTCAAAATATTAACTATACATATAAGATATGTAAACGTTAGCAGATTTAGATTTATTCAGACTTGTATTACACCTGATTTATTTATCCTAGTATATATAGTATTCTTATTCCTATTCTATTGTTATTCTTAAATTGCATTATTCTGATGTCTCGTGTTGGTCTGTGTCTGTGTAATGTGGTGGTCACCACAAACAATTTCCTTCAGGATAAATAAAGTTTTCTGATTCTGATTCTGATTCTGACATTTTTACACAAGTGGTTGTCAAAATGTCACAGGATCCACATTTTACCATTGACAATTAAATGAGAAGCCAAAGTGCTTCATTGTTTTTTGGTTTCCTTTCTGGACTGCAGGTCTGAATATTAGTGTTAAACTTAACCTGAGGCTCTCGTGTTTTGTTAATGAGAAAGTATTTTCTTCAGTTTTATCTCTTTAATTATCTTTACTTGAACGTTCCAGTATTATTATAATTGACACAAATATCCATAGGTCAAAGAATGTTACAAACCACACTGGCTGTCAAAGGATGTCCTATTTTTTTCATATAACTTCTCTTAGTACTCCTGTACTTATAAAATAAAAATAGTACATCATATGTGTGAAACTCATATTTCTAACTTGGAAGGTCATAAATGTATTAATATCTGCCCTTTCAATGCCACTGAACTGCTAGCGGGAGAAATCAGATCTCTTGTTAACAGTTTTTGGATTTGTCCTTCTGTCAGAATTGTCAGTTATAACTTGGCTGTGAATGCAGCACCTGATGAAAGCTGTAAGCAGGCCACTTCTTTTTTTTTTTTTTTTTTTTTTTTTTTTTCATTTTTTAAATCAGATATATTTTTATATTTTAAATAACCTGCAAATATTAATATGAAAAGTGGTTCCAAGCTAGTGTCAATAGAATGTATTGCAATG